>OY725488.1:9479906-9665294 GCA_963281255.1 Aphrocallistes beatrix
CCTTGGGAAATAGCACATATTAATATTTATGAAATGTATTCAATTGCTGCCACGGGGCATGCCTAATTTCCGGGACGGGACGAGTTAAGATCCTAATTTCCGGGACGGGACGGGTTAAGATACCTAATTTCCGGGACGGGATCCCGTCCCGTCCCGGAAATTAGGCATGCCCCGTGGCAGCAATTGAATACATTTCATAAATATTAATATGTGCTATTTCCCAAGGTGTTAATAGTGGTTCCAACCTGGGAACCACAAATACTTCAGGGGATCCACGGGCAAAAAGGTTGAAACCAATGATCTATTACCAATGAGGAATACAATATCTATGTCTTCACACCCTTAAACATTTGAAATTTTATCTTAGAAGCTCGATGGAAAACAAATTGTTTCCGTGATGAAAACGTGATGATAGTAAACACCCAAAACATCACTGATGGATACTTACGTATAAAGCTATAGCTATAGCAATGCTATCGTACATCGGTAGAAACTAGCTCTTCAAAATCTCACGATGGCATCCACTGAGTCAAGAGAAGGGAAACTCTACAAACTGTTTGAAGAACCTAAACACGCTGAAATCTATTCCAAATATCGGCCCGAGTATCCGATAGAGCTGAAGCAACGAGTGCTGTCGTACATGGGAGAGAACGGGTTTGATGCGACAGCAGGAACCAGTTTGATGCTGGACATTGGATGCGGGACTGGACTCGTGATGCGGTTATTCGCACCTAGTTTCACTGCCGCCTGGGGTGTTGACATCAGTCACGAGCAAGTGAGGCAGGCAGTGAACCAGAGTGCACACAATCAGTTCTATCTGAAGTCTCCAGCTGAGGTCACCTGCTTCAAGGACAACACGTTTGACATCATCACTGCAGGACAGGCCTGGCACTTTTTTGACCATGACAGATTCAACAGAGAAGTTTCACGGATATTAGCTCCGAATGGATTCCTCGTTATATTTGGGTATAACATTTCATTCTCTCTCAGTCCTCAACTTGATAAAGCACAGGCAATCTTGGATGAATTTTATAATTTAAAACTCGCTCCATTCTATTCTGATCTAGCAAAATTAGTCCACAATCGCTACAGAGACATAGAACTTCCGTTTGCTACGAGACATCGGATTGAAGATGTGGAGCTACGCATAAAAGTACCTCTTAGCTGGATACTGGACTTTATTAGGACGCAGTCAATTTACCGAGCTATGAATAAAGCTCTTCCTGGTAATTCTGAGCTGGAGAAATTGAGGAAGAATTTGGCAGTGGCTATTGGAGGGAATGACGTCAGAGATGATTTCAATCCAATCCTAGAACTTTCCAACTCAATTTTTGTAGAAATTGCTAAGAAAACAGATTAGTTACCATTTCTCTGCGTAATTATAATTTTACTTTATCCCAAAATCCCACCACACCGTTCAATGATGTGTGTGTGTTGTTTCTTATCTCTAAACGCATACAGTCGACTCCGCTTTAATCGGGTCACATCGGTCAGAGGACATTTTGCTCCGATTAAGCGGAGAGCCCTATAACTCGAAAATTATTTATATTAGCTTCTATATGTGAGAGCGTGACCTTCGTTATATAAGGCCATACTACTATGCACTGATTGACTCAACCATGGATTACTTAAAGTCTAATATTTTAATAACCCATTATTGTAAAATACAACTTGAATATTATAGTAGTCGTAGTACGTATGATTGATTTAAAGAAATTATATTATGTCTTTTTATTCCATCTTCATTCAACATGCGTATAAACATTTGTATTATGGGATTACAGGCAATTCGTGACATTACAATTCGTAACGTACATACTACGTGCCAAGTGCTATTCACCGATATAAAACTTATACTTGAGATTTGTGTGGTTTGCGGTTAATAATAAATTTAATAATTTCAATGATTGCTCTGCTTAGATACGAAATGTAGATTTGGAATTGTCAATACAAGTAAATTAAATTGTAATGTCACGAATTGTATGTCATGAATTATCTGTTCCCGAACTATGTATATTAGTATAGTTATTTGAAAACTTTGGAAAACTGTCGATATCTTGTCTTGTATTAATATCTCATTATTAACGCGTCATACACAATTAACTACAAGCGTATTAGGATGCCTAATATATGTTCTGCACCAAGCTGTAGAAGCAATTATGATGGCGAACCTTGCACAGCAGTGTTCAGGCTACCAGTGGAGAAGGATATCGCACAGGAATGGCTACGATCACTGCATAGGGAAGGTGTAGATGATCTAAAGAACATTTTTGTATGTGCTAAACACTTCCGTTCTGAGGATGTTATTACAGAAGTAGATATACCACAACCAGATGGATCAATGACTAAAATCAAGCGTCGTCCAATACTCCGTGAAAACGCCTGTCCATGCTTCTTGCCTAACTGTCCCAGTTACCTCAGTTCGCAGCAGGTGTCAACTAAACCCAAACGTTTAGATCTAGGTGAAAAAGACTTGTGAGCATCAAAGCCAGAAAGAATTTGACCTGGAACAAGCAATGTTTGGCGTAAATCTATTTCGGATGTTAGAACAAAGTTAATACACTACGAGCAACCTTTTGATTGGATAGTTTGGTCTCCAAATCCAACTACAATCAATTTTATCCTACCATCAACTTCTGGAAACACTATTTCTATGCTTATTTACGCATTTTCGTTTATGTATGCATCAAAAATGAATTGATGATGATGATGATGATGTTTCAATGTCTAAAAATAGTTGAGAAAGTTATAGAAATACATAGTTCAGACTTTAAGTAATCCATGGTTCGGAATAGTAGTATGGCTTATATAACGAAGGTCACGGTGAGAGCTATTCCGGTCCTGCCAAAAGTGGCCCGATTAAGCGGAGTCGACTGTAATTTATTTTCTAGAAATTTATTTGCGATTTATCCTAACTTTTAAATAGAATAAACAGTTAGATGTCTGTAATGACCCCCGAGCTGGTAGAACAGTTCCGTGAGAACGGCTACCTGCTGCTTCCTGACGTATTCCCCGCTGTGCTGTGTAGCAAGCTGAAGGAGCAAGCCATTCTCCTCTCCAAGCAGCTGGACTTCAGTCTACATCCCAGGTCCGTGTTCATTAGCGGGAAAGAGGCCGAGGAGAATGCACACTACTTCATGACGAGCGGCGATAAGATTAGGTATTTTTTCGAAGATGACGCTTTTGACGAGAAAGGAGAGCTCTCCCATCCTGTGGAGAATTGCCTGAACAAGCTAGGACACGCGTTGCATGCTCTGGACCCCGAGTTCAAGTCCTTCACTCACTCCCCTCCCATCCAGGAAGTGGCTCGCCGCTTCCAGATGAAAGAGCCGAAGGTAGTGCAGAGCATGTACATCTTCAAGCAGCCGAGGATCGGAGGGAAAGTGAATGTGCACATGGACTCCTCCTACCTCCACACCCAGCCGACGGACTCCCTGCTCGGCTTCTGGGTCCCAGTGGACGACGCGACTCTGGAGAACGGCTGTCTCTGGTTCGTCCCGGGGTCCCACCGCGTGCACCCGGAGGTCACGTACCGGTTCGGCCGTAAGGACCCGGCCTCGGAGAAGGTGGGGTACTCCGGTGAGCCGCACGGGTCCCCTGATACCGGATGGGTACCGGTAGAAGTTAAGAGCGGCGCCCTGGTTCTCATACACGGCCGTGTTCTGCACAAGAGCGCTCCCAACACCTCTCCTCTCTCCAGACACGCGTATACATTCCATGTGTACGACTCTGCTGCTACGGAGTACAGCGACCTCAACTGGCTACAGCCTACAGCCGAGCTCCCCTTCCCTCCTCTCTACCAGTAAACCTCTCACTTAGAACTACTCAGGTCTGCAGGTTATTTGCGAATACATTTATACAATCCGCCTAGCTTCATAGAATTCGCTACAGTAGAACTCGGATAAGTACCCCTACGGGAAGCGGAAAGTACGTACTAACCAAGTTGATATTATATAGTCGACTCCGCTTAATAGGGTCACATCGGTCAGAGGACATTTTGCCCCGATTAAGCGGAGAACCCTATTAACCGAAAATATTTTGTATTAGCTTCTATGTGTGAGAGCTATCCCGGTCCTGCCAAAAGTGGCCTGATTAAGCGGTTGACCCGATTAAACAGTGACCCTATTAAGCGGAGTCGACTGTATATTGAATAAATGTTTGTTGAGAGAAACGAGTACGTACTAGCTGAAGTACTTCTTATACCGAGTACGTACTGAGTTCTACTATATTACAAGTATCAAGGTATCCTGGTAGGTAGATCTAGCAGGATATATACGCATTCTATGTATAGATACAGTTGAGTGTATTCCACTATGGATCACCTTGGCTTTATTCTATTCTTTAAAAGTTTCACTAATGTTCAGAAGAGTTAACCTACAATTCTATTTATAGCTACTTTGGTAAGACCGGTACGTCCATGGTGCAATCGACGATATTAGTTTTACATATACACAGGCGCCGGACCAATGTTTACACCAGGTTACTTCATAGTCACATTAGTGCTTATCGAAGCTTTGTTAGGATTTAATGTACAAAATTTGGTGATAAAATTTACAAGTATTTTGTCATTTATCGAGAAGTATAGACTAATTTCGATGAATCTGGGCATATTGTACAATAAATGTTGTCAGTTTCCAGGGGCAAAGCACTGGACCCCACTGGGGTCTTACAGCGCCCCCAGACCCCCCACCAAGATGCTGTGTCCCCCCGTCACTAAAATCATTGGTTACGCCGGATCAATGCAGGCGATACACATATCTCGGCATTCCATATGCGTAATCCTGTATCTTAGCACAGAGAGTAATGGCGTTACCCAGTACACTCATTCCTGTGCATAGCTCCCACCGACTAGCACAGAGATGAGCAGAGTGGTGAACACGACACAAGCAGTGCTGTGGCTGGTGTCGGCTGCCTACCTCTCCGCCTTCCTCTCCCTCTTCTTCCAAGTCCCGGGCCTCTACGGACCCAGGGGAGTGCTGCCCGTGCACACGCAACTCCCACCCAACGCAGACCCCTTCCTTTCCAACTGGCAGTCCCGCCCCTCGCTCCTCTGGCTCTCCTACGCGGCGGGACTGGACCCCTCCTCAGGAATGTTGATCCTAACTCTGGCGGGAACGGCGCTCAGCTTCCTCACTCTGGTCGCGCGTATGGCGCGTTCCCCGCCCGTTTACCTGGCGCTCTACCTGCTGTACCTGTCCCTGCACCAGGGGGGCGGGGTCTTCCTCTGGTTCCAGTGGGACGCCCTGCTCCTGGAGACGGGCTTCCTGGCGGTCTTTCTCGCGCCACTCGAGCCTCTCCTCCTGCTTCCCCCCGCCCCCAGGCCCTGGGACCGCCTGAAGCTGTGGGTGGTCCGCTGGCTGGCCTTCAGACTCGTCTTCTGCTCGGGCGTCGTGAAGCTGAGCGCCGGGTGTCCCGCGTGGTGGGGGCTCACGGCCCTCCAGACTCACTTCGAGTCGCAGTGCATCCCCTCTCCGCTGGGATGGGCGCTGCATCAGCTGCCTGAGTGGGTTCTGAGACTCTCCGTGGTGCTCACTTTCTTCACGGAGGTCGCGACCCCGCTCCTCTTCCTGGCGCCTTCCCGCCTCCTGAGACTGGTGGCCTTCCTCTTCCAGTGCCTGCTCGTGCTCGGGATAAACCTGTCCGGGAACTACAACTTCTTCGGGATCCTCACGCTCGCCGTTTCCTTCGCTCTCCTGGACGATGGCCTGCTGTCCCCCCTGTCCTCCAAGAGGCGCAGGGGGTGGCTGTCCCTCCTGGACTTCACGGTGGTCTCCCCCCTGGTGCTGTCCGTGTGTGGGTACCAGCTGGTGTCCCTCTTCGGTCTCCAGCTGTCCCTTGAGCCTCTGCAGCTCAACTCCTCCGTCGCCTTCACGCAGGATGAGTGGGACCAGTGGGTGGCCTGGGTGGTCCCGCTCACGGTCTGGGCGGGACAACTCTGGCTCCTCTACGAGGTCTTCTCCGCCGTCCTCCGCTCGCTGCTGGAAGCCAGCGGACTGCTCTCCAAGCTCCTCAGTGTGTCCGCGTCCTGCGTCTACTCGGTGCTGGGTCTGCTCCTCTTCCTGCACTCCCTCCCCTCCTACGCCCAGATAGCCCCCCAGTTCCGCTCCTCTCTCCCCGCGGTCCTGCTCTCCTGGGAGCGGGCCCTCTCCCCGTACGGCGTCGCGTCCGCCTACGGACCCTTCAGACGCATGACCGGGGTGGGGGGTCGGCCTGAGGTGGTGTTGGAGTGGAGCGACCGGCTGGAGGGGGACTGGCACGAGTACGAGTTCCGCTACAAACCGGGAAACGTCTCAAGAGCGCCGCCGTTCCTGGCCCCGCATCAGCCCCGGCTGGACTGGCAGATGTGGTTCGCGGCGCTCTCCACCTATCAGCGCGCGCCCTGGGTGGTCCAGCTGATCAACAGACTCCTGCACAACGAGTCTACCGTCCGCGCTCTCCTCAAGAACCCCCCCGAGCGTCCAGAGTTCGTCCGCGCCTCTCTCTACCTCTACCACTTCGAGGGAGAGGGAGAGGACTGGTGGCGGAGGGAGAGGAAGGAGGAGTTCGTGCCTCCCCTCACACAGGACCACAAAACCGTGGTGGAGTTCCTGAAGAACGCCGGAATGTGGAGTGAGACCGCTGCTGGGGACTCTGCTGCTGACAGGTTAATCTACAAGTTCTATTGGTCAGTGCAGGATATGGTGTCTCCTCATGTGGCTATCTGGGCTGCATTCCTGCTAGCTCTCTCTGTTGCTACAGCCGGCTCAGCTACGGCTGGGTGTGGGAAATGTGTCGGTACGCTTGTGCCATTTGCGACACTTTTAAGTGTGGCAGCTGTCTACTACCTCCTAGCTCGATCTGCTGGCTGAGATTAGAACTTGTTTAGCTTAGTTAGCCAATCAATTATGTTTCTTTAAATATATGCAACTTTGATATCTTCAGTTTTGTGCGTCAGTTTACGATTCTATTAAATTAGAATACAATGTTTCTAAAAATAGATCTAAAATCATTCGTTTTTCTAGTGCACTATTTAGTACTACAAAACAAAATGAAAACAAACTTTTTTCTACAGAATGAAAATCTCCTTTCCTCTTCATCAGATATATTTATACATATTCGAGTCGAGAATTCTAATCTAACTGACCTCCATTACCAATACATATATTCGTGAACAATTATTTATATGAATACTAGAATACACATCTTGAAATCGGTTAGAAAACTGATGACTTTGGTTATAGATTCGAACGATATAGAGTAGTACAGCCGTAGATTGCAAAGTATAGCAACGTCAGTGGGTTATTTACAACTTTGTAGCGACTTATGTGTATATTTATTCTACTCATTAAATTAATGTTTGATTCCATCCCCGATTAATTCTATTTTAAGAAAGCGGGTCAGTTTAGTAGAATTTAATTGTTCTCAACAAGAAAAGTACAGTTGAGTTAGATCAAGAATACAGCAATAAGCTTCTAACTACTCTAGAATGAGCTGAACTAGTGACAAGGTGTTAAAGAGTTAGTTAGTTGAGGGTGGAGTTGTCATCTAACCTCCGATAGGCAAATCGAAAGGGGCAACCGGAAGATCGATACGTGTGATCGGTAGGTCGATAGGGGTGAGCACATCGAGGTGTGTGGAGAGAACTTCCTTCCGAGAAGAGTTCTTGTTGGAAGAGCTGAGCTGTTTGCCAATCATCTTACTGCTGAGTTAGAAGTTGAGAAGAGAGAGTAAAGTTGAGTGGAGTGGAGAGATGATTGGAGTGTATTCTTGATCGAACTGATCTCACTCTGAATCCGTTCTTATTTATACTCATGTGCGTTGCTAAGGGGTTGATTGAGGTATGCCGAGTGGCAGGCTGAATCCAATGCATTAAATTCAAGTGGACAGGCATTCTACAATACAGCATTGGATTCAGCCTGCTACTCGACATTCCTCAATCAGCCTCTTAGCAACGCACACGAGTATAAATAAGAACGGATTCGGAGTGAGATCAGTTCGATCAAGAATACACTCCAATCATCTCTCCACTCCACTCCACTTTACTCTCTCTTCTCAACTTCTAACTCAGCAGTAAGATGATTGGCAAACAGCTCAGCTCTTCCAACAATAATTCTTCTCGGAAGGAAGTTCTCTCCACACACCTCGATGTGCTCACCCCTATCGACCTACCGATCACACGTATCGATCTTCCGGTTGCCCCTTTCGATTTGCCTATCGGAGGTTAGATGACAGCTCCAACCAACTAACTAACTCACTAACACCTTGTCACTAGTTCAGCTCATTCTAGAGTAGTTAGAAGCTTATTGCTGTATTCTTGATCTAACTCAACTGTACCTTTCTTGTTGAGAACAAATTAAATTCTACTAAACTGACCCGTTTACTCTAATTGGGAATTTATGGTAACTATGGTAACTTAGGGAATTAGCTTGCTATCTTTCTACGAAGCCTCTCTAAGAACTAAAAATTCTAGAATTTCATACCAATTCTAAGAATTAACTTGTCATCGAAGGATTTGAAAATTTTTAAAACATTTTAGAAACTTGAGTCCTATGAAGATTATAATACAGGCGTGTCAAACTGGTGGCCCGCGGGTCATTTATGGCCCGCAGGTTGCTCTGAGGTGGCCCGACAGCTAGTTGCGAAAAAAATGATTATAATTGAATGAATCAGTAGTTAGAATTTGTTCGTTTCTATCATAGCCCAGAGAAGAGCTGGGGTTATGAAATTGGCCCACTATCCGATTCGAGTTTGACACACCTGTTATAATATTTCACTGGGATGTTATCATGCAATGAGTTGAACTGCTTAATTATCTGTAGAGCAAACTTAATGTTTTTGTCTGTTCATAATTGGAATAATTACAAATAAATATGGCAACAGCAGATCCAGGATCTGGTCCTGTTAGTTTATTCTGAGTGCGTAACAAACTCCAGAATAAATGAACTCGTTTAGAGAAGTGATTGAAAGGAAGAAGTTAGAAGTAAGAAGAGTTACAGCAAAGAAATGAGAAGTCTTATCGAAAAGAAAGAAGAGATTATCAGAGAATTGAATGCTATCTGGGAAGAAGTGAATACTAGAATTGAGAAGAAGAAAATTGAAACTCAGAAAAAACTCGAAAAAATGGAAGAGCACAGGAAAGGAATGGAAAATATTTTTCGCGAACTAAATCCTACTTCTATCACATTTTCTCAATTTTCTGATACCATTGATTCTGTAAAAAGGGAAATGGATATTGATATTCCTAATGTGAAGTTAACGTGGAGAATGGATGAATTGAAAGATTGTATAAATAGAATGTGTCGTTGTGATCAACAGATTCTAGTTTATAGCGAAGATACTCGGTATCAACTGAAATGGAGTAATTGCGAGGAAGGAAGTGGAGACAATCAACTCTATAATCCATGTAGTATAGCGACTAATCCTATGAATGAGAATATTTATGTAACTGACCAATCGAATCACAGAGTTCAGATTTTCTCTAGAGAAGGAGAACGGATCAGATCTGTGAAAAATAGCGAAATTAAATATGCACAAAATATTTTATTTCACAACCAATCAATTTACGTACAATGTTATATAAAGATTCTAAAATTGAATCAATTTACTGGGAAGAAAGAAAAGTCTAAATATTGTGATTTTAGTCTCAGAGGTATCTGTACAGATAATATTCATATTTATGTCGGCCAACTGACTGGAATGAATATAATAGTGTTAACTCTAGATTTGATTGAAAAAAAGAAAATATCTCTCAAGAGTGAATTCTGTCAACAAGATACTGAAATCAGAGATATATCTCTATCTCAAGGATTGTTTTACATTTTGCTATTCAAAAATGAATTTCCAATTCAATCATTTTCTAGGGAAGACATTCTGACAAGATGTGATATTAAGAAAGATACCATTGACTGTGTTTTTAGTGCAGCTCCTATAGGGAGATGCCCTTATTGCATGGACGGAGTATCTCGTCCATCCGCAAAGCTCCAATAATTTCTTTCAAATAGCTAAAATTTCACATTTTAAGTCAATGACATTTAATTTATACAAATAGAAAATGAATTTGTAGCTGTAACAAATTCATTTTCTACACAATCATTAAACTCACTATATACAGGGTGTCTCAAAAGTTCTGCAACGAATTTTGCTAATGTATTATACATAGTAGATAAATATCGAACATCCAATGCCTCATTTTAATCAAAAATAGAGAGGATTATCTTAATTATTTTCCATCCCAATGGCCTGTATTTCTCAATTTATTTGCAATGATGGATCATATATTTCATTGTCTCGTAAAGAATATTAAAAAATCTCACATCCCAGGTACATTTTATGGTTATACTTTAAAAATACTCGTTCTTATCGAAGATTACTGCTACATAAATCAAAAGTAATAATATTATTTTAGTATTATGAATCATTTACAGATATGGAAGTGATTGATGTAATATTTCACTAGAAAAATAGTGATCTTCAAAATTAGCACTTTTGAGCTCGAAATTTTGGAGTAATTAGTCTGTAATTATTTAAAATTTTATAAGAATTGTTTTTTGAGTAATGGGTTGAGCTCATTTCTATGCTAGAAGGATACTAGATTTCATTTACGGAGGCTAATTTGGAATACAATCAAGTGATCTTAGTCAAATTAACGAAGTAAAATTGGTTGTTGCAGAATTTTGAGACACCCTGTATATGTAGGTTTTTAACTGAATAATTCTTCATCAAGGTTACATATTCCAATATTCAATACCGTATGCCACTAGTCACACGTCATCACACACAATATAAGATGGCATTAGTGGTGCAATGTAGAACAATTAAACGTATTTAAGCTTGGGAGCAATTCGATTGAAAGACCATATGTAAAGGTCAATAGAGAATACGAATTTGAAGCTAAATTAAGTATATTATCCTTACTATTAAAACTCGATTAATCTGTGTGTATGTGTGTATATATATATATATCTCTGTAACGAAATGATTGAAGAAACTGCCCGGCACAGAAAGCTGATTTTTGGCATGTAGGAGTCTTTTGGCTATGGCTCCAGTAAGTTCTGAGCTCAGACGAAAATGTCGACTCATCATGGAATTATGACGTCATTGTCACATTTTTAAAAGTTAAGCAACTAACACGTCTCACATATGATGCAACTATCATCAAAAAATGAAGACTCATCACTCTGCTATGACGTCATCATTACTCATCAAATTTTTAAAAATTGACAAATTTGGTGTTTTTTCGAGTGATATCGATTTTAAAACTAAGATGGACATATTTAGAGATGATATATATCCCGTTTAATTAATCAATGTCACCTCCAGGCGACCGAAGGGAGCCTCCGGCGGACACAAAGTGTCCGCCAGCTGCGCAGCGCAAGCAAGCGAAGCGCGCTTGTACCAATGAAGCTATAAAAGATTTGTATTGAAAATATTTGTGTTACGAATAATTTTGGTTGGACCTTGTATGTAGTGTACACTGGACTTATCTGTACTGATCTAATGTCTAAAAATAGAATCATATTTACAGTGTGGAGTGTAATGTAAGAAATATCTCAGAAACTATAGTCCTATGTAATAGTATAGTATTTCACAGAGATTTTATTATTAATACACTGAATAGAATTAAACTGCTTAATTCTCTGTAGAGCAAACTTAATCTATTTGATCTGTTCATAATTGAAATAAGAGCGAACAAATAATGGCAACAGCACATCCAGGATCTGGTCCTGTTAGTTTATTCGGAGAGAGCAGCAACAAACTCCAGAATAAAGTGAACTCGTTTAGAGAAGTGATTGAAAGGAAGAAGTTGGAAGTAAGAAGAGTCAGCAAAGAAATGAGAAGTCTTATCGAAAAGAAGGAAGAAGAAATAATCCGAGAATTGGACACTATCTAGCAAGAATTGAATACTAGAATGGAGAAGAAAAAAATGGAAACTCATAAAAAACTTGAAACGATTGAGGAGTACAGGAAAGGAATGGAAAATATTTTCCGCGAATTAAATCCCACTTCGAGTCCATTTTCTCAAATTTCTGATGCCATTGATTCAGTGAAAAGAGAAATGGATATTGATATTCCTAATGTGAAGTTAACGTGGAGAGTGGATGAATTGAAAGATTGTATAAATAGAATGTGTCAATGTGATCAACAGATTCTAGTTTATAATGAAGATACTCGGTATCAACTGAAATGGAGTAAGTGCGACAGAGGAAGTGGAGACAATCAACTCTATTATCCATGGGGTATAGCGACTAATCCTATGAATGAGAATATTTGTGTAGCTGACCAATGGAATCACAGAGTTCAGATTTTCTCTAGAGAAGGAGAATGGATCAGATCTGTGAAAGATGAAATGGAATATCCACGAAATATTCTATTTCACAACCAATCAATTTACGTGCAATGTAGCAAAGCAATTCTGAAATTGAATGAATCTACTGAGAAGAAAGAAAAGTCTAAATCTTATGATTTTAGTCTCAGAGGTATCTGTACAGATAATATTCATATTTATGTCGGCCAATGGTTGGGAATGAATCTAATAGTGTTAACTCTAGATTTGATTGAAGAAAACAGAATATCTCTCAATACTGAATTCTGTAAACAAGATACTCTAATCAGAGATATATCTCTATTTCAAGAATTGTTTTATATTTTGTTATTCAATACAGAATTTCCAATTCAAGCATTTTCTAGAGAAGGCATTCTGACAAGATGTGTTGTTGAGAAAGATAGCATTAACAGTGCTTATTGTTTCTGTCTAGATCAGCAACACAACATCTTAGTAGCAGACTGTGGAGACTCTAAAGTGAAGATATTTTCCAATGGAGGGAAGCTACTCACTCAGTTCGGTGAGAAAGGACAGTTCTCTAGTCTTACTGGTATTTCTCTTTTTCAACATGATTGTATCATTACAACAGATTGCGTAAGGCGCCGAGACAAACTTCAACTTTTCTATCCTATTTATTGAACAATGGTGTTTTCTTATTTTCAAACTTCTTGTTTATTATTTTAGTTCTTATAGTATATTTTCTCTGTTACTAGTATAATCTCTCTTTTTCTTATTTAAATCCAATTTAGTACTAATTTCTCTATCGACGCCATTGCTAACTTCTCTCCATTGAAACATGAAATTATTCGTCTAAAAATATTCTGTAGTCATTTAATTGAGAGTATAATCACGTTCACAGGTTTTCTATCTATTATCATGTACTTGGATACTCATCGCCAGGTCCTACCGAATTTTGCGAAATCTATGGGCAATTTTGAGTTCTAGGGGGATCAGCCTTAAAGTTGTAATATTCATGGGCCATCTGCTAATCCAGGGTTGGCGCAATCCCACCCAGTCCCAGGGTTCGGCGCCCATCGTCATAAAAGAGGCGTTGCTAAGGTGTCTTCATACGGCCAAGGCCTCAACTCAATAATTCGTGCGGGCCCTAAAATTCAATTGACTATGTCTCTGCTCATTTCATTGGTATATAACTGTGGAATGTTATCTGAAAGTTCTCCTGTCATCCCACAGACCATAGCTTCCCCAGAGTTGTGTTGTAAGTATCCCGCATAATTCCAGAACATTTCAAGCAGATTATCGGTGCCTCTTCCAATAGATGCGATTTTAGCGTGAAGTTATTTTTGACAATATTTGGAATTCTGTATTGTTCGTGTTCATATTAGTGAGATTCTACTAGAAATTGTTACTTTAGTACCGTGTGCCTACTTTGGACCTATTTCGGAATTCAAGATGCTATTTTTATATCAAAGTTAATCGAAAATTGTGTTAGTATAGACTGCCAGGTGGAAATCTGTTCTTAATCATAGGAATAGATAAAAATAGAATGTTGTTCTTCGCTTATTTATTAGACATTCAAGATAGACAGCGCGCCTATACGTAAATAGTAAAATACTGAGACCAGGCACGACACATCTACAGCGGGATTATTATTCGAGTTTGATATATCTACACTGCACCAGGTATTCAAATGTACAACTGCATACACACCGTATCAATGCACTTCTCACTGACTATTGCCTTAGATAATTATCAGGTTTTATAATGGCATAATGGGTTCACTAGATAATTCAGAACGAGAGAGTTACTGTCCATACATCTACATATAACTGGCACGAAAAAAATTGTACAGTGCTCGCCGTACCAGCCGTACCGCTGTGTCATCCGTGTGGGACTGGACTTGGCACAACACCTCTACTTCACTAAGCAATCATCCAGATACATACTAGTACATCTCTGTAGCGTTTTCAAATTCTCTTCACCGTAATTTGCCTCAATTAAATTCAATTGAGTCTGATCCCATACTTAAGATTTGCTTTAAAGACACAGCTCCCTTCTGTGCAACTCACGAGACAGAAGTAGAGAGTCCGTTTGTTTCCCTGGAGAGCTCCTCTCCTGCTGACCTCACGTCCCTACCGCCGTGGTTCTAGACCGCAGGTATTTCTCTTTTCAGCTTGTTTGCATCATCACAACAGATTATGTGAAGAGCAGAAAGGGGACCTGGACAAGAGATGTGACTGATTTCGATTTCTTCTTTTGACTTCGGCCTCCAGGTGAAACGGTAGGTCCCACTAGAAAAACGCGTGAGCTCGGCTCTCTGGGTCAAGAGGTTCTTCAGGACGATAAAACTGGCCTCGCAATCAATCGACTACTCCCACGGAATCAATTCCGAGTCAGTCTGTGTAAAGGATCCGCTAGGTCAGCAACCATGGCACATATTCCCGGTACAGTTTATTAGCCATAAACTGTCTGATATCTCTTTTGTTAGAGGGAATCGGAAATTGTTCGATACGCAACAGAGTTGAAGGCTATGGGTGGCGCCAATCCGCAGAAATCAAATGACCCAGGAAGGAAGGGCACTTCCTCATATGCGAATTTGAACTTTTCCGCTCAATTCCTGTCGCTTCAATACAGCCAAGTCTTTGATCCAGGTGAAGGACCTGTGATTTAACATATTTTCGCCTATAAGTGAATAATGAGAATACTAGGACCAGGCACGACACATCTCGAAAAGCAGTACAGCGGGATTATAATTCGAATTTGATATATCTATGCTGCACCAGGTATTCAAATGTCCAACTGTATACACTCCGTATCAATGTACTTCTTGCTGACTACTGCCTTAGATAATTATCAAGTGGCATAATCAGGGGTTTATCTAGGTGCTTAGCCGGCACTTATAGGTGCCAGCCTGGTATCGTCCGAGTTGCCTAGGTGCTTGCAGTGTGATTCGATTTTGGTATTGAGTTACTACCACCCATGGAATTACAAGATAAACCACTGTTTGGGTGCCATATAACTTTTATCACCTCAAAAAAAAGTGCCGACCTGGGAAATCCTAAATAAACCCATAGCCATAATGGCACAATGTTACTGTCCATACATCTACATGTGAGCTACACCAAAAAAGTTGTACAGTACTCGCCCTACCATGCGTAGCGCTGTGTCACCCCTGTGGGACTATACTTATGACAACACCTCTACTTCACTAAGCAATCATCCAGATACATACTAGTACATCTCTGTAGCGTTTATCATTAGTTAAGCCTAAAATATTGTTTATTTGATTTGTTTTAGTTAAACTTGACACAGTCTTGAACTTTATTTTGCCAATTGTTAACAGCTGAGAATTCCTTATAGTAGATCTAATATTGTGAATTGAGTCTAAACCAGTTGGTCTTAATTTCCAATTTATTCTTAAACATTCAAGATTGGTTCTTCGTTTACAACTAAAGTGATATCTCGACTATTAACATGAAGTATTCCACTCATTCAATTCCAGATTTAATACAGTTAATCTATGTTACAAATTCGTTTCTACACAATCAATTTAATCAATTTACTCAACATAAAGGTTTTCAACTGAATTTTTTTCAAGGTTAAATATTTCAGTATTTAATACCGTGTGCCACTAATCACATATCACCACACTATACAAGGTGGCATTAGTGGTATAAGATGATACAGTTTGAAATTAGAATAGAAAATAAGAACTTGGAGCTAAATAAAGTTTATTTTTCTAAAGAAGCTTGAAAGATTGGTTGCAAAAATTTAGTTTGTTTTGAATACATTTGGTGAGGCCGTATAACTATGACTACTTGGCTATATGAAATTAATGATAAAAATAGAAATATATATATATATATATATAGATATAGTGTAGAGTGTAATGTAAGAAATATCCCATAATTATAGTCCTATGCAAGAGTATAGTATTTCACTGCGATTTTCTTATTAATACATATTGATTCAATTGAATTGCTAAATTCTCTGTTAGAGCAAATCTATTTATTCTATTCATAATTGAAATAATAACGAACAAATAATGGCAACAGAAGATCCAGGATCTGGTCCTGTTAGTTTATTCGGAGTGAGTAACAAACTCCAGAGTAAAGTGAACTCGTTTAGAGAAGTGATTGAAAGGAGAAGTTGGGAGTAAGAAGAGTCAGCAAAGAAATGAGAAGTCTAATCGAAAAGAAAGAAGAAGCAATAATCCAAGAATTAGACACTATCTGGGAAGAAGTGAATGCTAGAATGGAGGGAAAGAAAACTGAAACTCAGAAAGAAATTGAAGATATTGAGGCCTGCAAGTTAGAAATGGAGAAAAAGTTCAAAAAATTAAATCCAACATCAAAACCTAAAATCGATATTTCGGATTCAATCGATTCTGTGAAAAGAGAAATGGATATTGATATTCCTAATGTGAAGTTAACGTGGAGAATGGATGAATTGAAAGATTGTATAAATAGAATGTGTCGTTGTGATCAACAGATTCTAGTTTATAATGAAGATACTCGGTATCAACTGAAATGGAGTAAATGCGAGGAAGGAAGAGGATACAATCAACTCTATCTTCCATGGGGTATAGCGGCTAATCCTATGAATGAGAATATTTATGTAGCTGACCAATGGAATCACAGAGTTCAGATTTTCTCTAGAGAAGGAGAATGGATCAGATCTGTGAAAAATGACGAAATGAAAAATCCACAAAATATTCTATTTTACAACCAATCAATTTACGTACAATGTCATGCAGCAATTCTGAAATTGAATGAATCCACTGAGAAGAAAGAAAAGTCTAAATCTTATGATTTTAGTCTCAGAGGTATCTGTACAGATAATATTCATATTTATGTCGGCCAATGGTTGGGAATGAATCTAATAGTGTTAACTCTAGATTTGATTGAAGAAAACAGAATATCTCTCAAGACTGAATTTTGTCAACAAGACACTCAAATCAGAGATATATCTCTATCTCAAGAATTGTTCTACATTTTGCTAATCAATACAGACTTTCCAATTCAAGCATTTTCTAGAGAAGGCATTCTGACAAGATGTGTTGTTAAGAAAGATAGCATTAACTGTGCTTATTGTTTCTGTCTAGATCAGCAACACAACATCTTAGTAGCAGACTTTGGAGATTCTAAAGTGAAGATATTTTCCAATGAAGGGAAGCTACTCACTCAGTTCGGTGAGAAAGGATCTGAGAAGGGACAGTTCTCTAGTCTTACTGGTATTTCTCTTTTTCAACATGATTGTATCATTACAACAGATCTTGTAAAGAAGCGAGCCAAACTTCAACTTTTCTATCCTATTTATTGAACAATGAGTTTTTCTTTATATCAAACTTCCCTTTGTTATTTTCTATTTCTTATAGTATATTTTCTCTGTTTATTCTCTCTTTTTCTTATATCCATTTGATAATACGAATTTCTCTATCGATGCCATTACAAACTTCTGTCCATTTGAAATTACTCGTCTGAATATAGTCTGCAGTTTGATTTAATTGAGTGAATATAATTATGTGTTCAGTTTATTAAATATTTTCGATTCTGATCAGTTCTCTAAATATCCTCCTCACTTGCATCTGAGAAGTTATTTACTTTATTAAAATTTACTTGAGTGATTTTGTCAACACACCCATAGTCACTCCCATGCTGCTTGACATCAAATATTTATTAAAATATGTCAGTGAAGCCAATTCGTTCAGTTATTTGAAAGTCTAGCATCAAATTCTAAATCTACACACTGAGTTATTCAGTCACAAGTTTTCTGTCTATTAATTATTCTGAACTGAAATACTCATTCCAGAGGCGTTGCTAAGGTGTCTTTCATACGGCCAAGGCCTCAACTCAATAATTCGTGCGGCACACTAAAATTCAATTGGCTACGTCTCTGCTCATAACATTAGTGTATAACTGTGGAATATTATCTTAAAGTTCTCCTGTCATCTCACAGACCATTGCTTCTCCAGTGTTAGTATTACAAGTATCCCGTATAATTCCAGCACATTATAAGCACATTTCACTGTCTCTTCCAAAATATATGATTTTTGCGTCAAGTTATTTTTGTACAATATTTAGAGTTCTGTATTATCCGTATTCGTATTTGTGAGGTTCTGCAAGAAATTGTGACTTTAGCAGATAAAATTGTGCTTGTATTAGCAGCCAGATGGAAATAAATTCTTAACCACAGGGTTAGATAAATATAGAATGTTGTTTTACGCTTATTTGTTAGACATTCAAGATAAACAGCGTCTATACGTAAATAATGAGAATACTGATACCAGACTATAGCACAATTATTAGTTCACTAGATATTTCAGAACGGGGAAGAGTTACAGTCCATACATCTACATATAACCTGCACGATAAAGTAGCTGGCCGTGACAGCCGTACCGCTGTGTCATCCGTGTGTGACTGGACTTAGGACAACACCTCTACTTCACTAAGCAATCATCCAGATACATACTAGTACATCTCTGTAGCGTTTTCAAATTCTCTTCACCATAATTTACCTCAATTAAATTCAATTGAGCCTGATCCCATACTTAAGATTTGCTTTAAGACTCAGCTCCCTTCTGTGCAACTCACGAGACAGAAGTAGAGAGTCCGTTTGTTCCCTGGAGAGCTCCTCTCCTGCTGACCTCACGTCCCTACCGCCGTGGTTCTAGACCGCAGGTATTTCTCATTTCAGCTTGATTGCATCATCACAACAGATTATGTGAAGAGCAGAAAGGGGACCTGGACAAGAGGGTGTGACTGAGCTCCCCTGTATCCTCTCTCGACCGACAGACCCCTTCTCTCCCACTCGCTAGCGGACACAAAGTCCTCTCTCCCATTCACTTCCAACTACCAGACGTTCTCCTGGTTCTGATGGACGCCGCTCTCAGAGATAACCGCACTCAGGGACAGCCCCTCCTGAAGCTGAGAGAGTCCTGTCCAACTCCACACAGAGGACAGCTGGGAGGTCCCCGCGCATCCTTACATGAGCCTGAGTCTCACTACCCCGCCTACTCAGCTGATGCCAGCCAATCAACGGCCTTCACACCTTCACTGGTGATGACGTCACATTCCCTCAAAATTACTTTCAATTAATCTCCTTCAAGCATAAATATTTGAACTTTTACTTCACTGTGCCACATTCCGTAAATTAATGCCACTATATATGATGGCGTAGTGGCACTAGGTGTCACGGGTTAAAAATATTTAACTTTTAAATAGAGTAATTGAGTTGAAAGACTTGAAAATGAGTAAATCGAGCGTGTAGAATATGAATTTTAAGGAAAGTTAGTCAAACTGTCACTGGTTTATTACTATTGTCTCCAAAATAGATACGATTTATTTTGTATGGGAATTATTGAGGTGTACGAATAATTTTGGAGGGCAGTGTATAATGTCTGCAATTATCTGTGTTCTATCAATTCAAAATGAAACTCGTCAGTTATAATGGGTTTTTTTATTGTACCGTGAAATACCCTGACAGATCCTACCAACTCTAATGTATTGCTATGATACTTTAGTGTGGAAACTACTGATGGTGATCATCCTCCATATAGTTATGATATTTTATTGGAGATTATTCGGATTATAGGCATTACCCTTTCTGGGAACTTTGTCTCTGGACCCCACTGGTGGATTTACTGCGCACCTAGTTCCCAGCTGGTTATTATGTCATTACAATTATTCCTAGCTACCCCCGCGAGATATGTATTGATTGTGCACTCCCAACAAAAGTATTGCATGAAGTATACATCACATTTTAATGTACTAATATAAAAATTCCACAATTCACACGTTGTTACCACACTATAAGGTGGCATTAATGGTATAAGATTGTACAGTTTGAAAAGATTGAAGTAGTATGAAGACAGTATCCGAATACGGAATGTGAATTTGAAACTAAATTAAGTTTAAGAATATATGATATTAAAAATTTAAGCGACTAATCTTTTGGTGAGGCTGTGTATGTCGTAACACTGAACTTATCTGTAATGAACTAATGTCTAAAAATAGAATTATATATAATGTATAGCGTAATGTAAGAAATATCTCAGAAACTATAGTCCCATGTAAGAGTATAGTATTTCACTGATATTTTATTATTAATGCATTGAATAGAATTGAACTGCTTAATTCTCTGTAGAGCAAACTTAATCTATTTGATCTGTTCATAATTGAAATAATAACGAACAAATAATGGCAACAGCAGATCCAGGATCTGGTCCTGCTAGTTTATTCGGAGTGAGTAACAAACTCCAGAATAAAGTGAACTCGTTTAGAGAAGTGATTGAAAGGAAGAAGTTGGAAGTAAGAAGAGTCAGCAAAGAAATGAGAAGTCTAATCGAAAAGAAAGAAGAAGCAATAATCCGAGAATTGGACACTATCTGGGAAGAAGTGAATGCTAGAATAGATAAAAAGAAAACTGAAACTCAGAAAAAACTCGAAACAATTGGAGAGTACAGGAAAGGAATGGAAAATATTTTTCGCGAATTGAATCCCACTTCTATTCCATTTTCTCAAATTTCTGATTCCATTGATTCAGTAAAAAGAGAAATGGACATTGATATTCCTAATGTGAAGTTAACGTGGAGAGTGGATGAATTGAAAGATTGTATAAATAGAATGTGTCGTTGTGATCAACAGATTCTAGTTTATAATAAAGATACTCGGTATCAACTGAAATGGAGTAAATGCGAGGAAGGAAGAGGAGACAATCAACTCAATGATCCATGGAGTATAGCGACTAATCCTATGAATGAGACTATTTATGTAGCTGACCAATGGAATCACAGAGTTCAGATTTTCTCTAGAGGAGGAGAATGGATCAGATCTGTGAAAGATGACGAAATGGAATCTCCAGTAAATATTGTATTTCACAACCAATCAATCCACGTACAATGTTGTAACGCAATTCTGAAATCCACTGAGAAAAATGAAAAGTCTAAATCTTATGATTTTATCTCAGAGGTATCTGTACAGATAATATTCTTATTTATGTCGGCCAATGGGAGGGAATGAATCTAATAGTGTTAACTCTAGATTTGATTGAAGAAAACAGAATATCTCTCAAGACTGAATTCTGTGAACAAGATACTCAAATCAGAGATATATCTCTACCTCAAGAATTGTTTTATATTTTGCTTTTCAATACAGACTTTCCAATTCAAGCATTTTCTAGAGAAGGCATTCTGACAAGATGTGTTGTTAAGAAAGATAGCATTAACTTTGCTTTTTGTTTCTGTTTAGATCAGCAACACAACATCTTAGTAGCAGACGATGGAGACTCTAAGGTGAAGATATTTTCCAATGAAGGGAAGCTACTCACTCAGTTCGGTGAGGAAGGATCTGAGAATGGACAATTCTCTAGTCTTACTGGTATTTCTCTTTTTCAGCATGATTGTATCATTACAACAGATTTTGTAAAAACCAAATTCAAACTTCAACTTTTCTATCCTATTTATTGAACAGTGAGTTTTTCTTTTTATCAAACTTCCCTTTGTTATCTTCTTTTTCTTATAGTATATTTTCTCTGTTATAATCTCTCTTTTTCTTATTTAAATCGATTTTTTAGTACTAATTTATCTTTCGACGCCATTGCTAGCTTCTCTCCATTAAAACTTGAAATTATTCGTCTAATTTGAATTTCTAACTTCAGATTCTAAATCTACTGTACACGCTGAGTTATTCAGTTACAAGTTTTCTATCTATCAATTATTCTGAACTGAGACACTCATTCCAGCGGCGTAGCTAAGGTGTTAAGGTGGCCAAGGCCTCAACTCGATAATTCGTGCAGCACACTAAAATTCCATTGGCTATGTCCCTGCTCATAACATTAGTATATATCTGTGGAATGTCATCTTAAAGTTCTCCTGACATCCCACAGACCATAGCTTCCCCTGATTTAGTGTTGCAAGTATCCTGCAGAATTCAAGCACATTTCAAGCTTATAAGCTCCTCTCCTGCTGACCTCACGTCCCTACCACCGTGGTTCTAGACCGCAGGTATTTCTCTTTTCAGTTAGATTGCATCATCACAACAGATTATGTGAAGAGCAGAAAGGGGACCTGGACAAGAGGGTGTGACTGAGCTCCCCTGTATCCTCTCTCGACCGACAGACCCCTTCTCTCCCACTCGCTAGCGGACACAAAGTCCTCTCTCCCATTCACTTCCAACTACCAGACGTTCTCCTGGTTCTGATGGACGCCGCTCTCAGAGATAACCGCACTCAGGGACAGCCCCTCCTGAAGCTGAGAGAGTCCTGTCCAACTCCACACAGAGGACAGCTGGGAGGTCCCCGCGCATCCTTACATGAGCCTGAGTCTCACTACCCCGCCTACTCAGCTGATGCCAGCCAATCAACGGCCTTGAGTCACATTTCCTTCTATCAACTCGATGAGTCACATTTCCTTCTATCAACTCGCCCCTCCCCCCACGCCGCTAGCCTCCCGACGCGAGAACCAGACTCTCTCTCCGATTAACATGACAAGAACTTTTTACTTTTGGCATGAACTTTGCATGGAGGTACGTGGCATGACAAACAACTCATATGGCAACACTGTCTGTGGCGGATAAATATCAACGCAAACAATTTTCCGCGACCTTATTTCCTCCATTCATTTCAAATCTAAAAATCAAAAATTCCAATAGAACTTAAAATATTTATTTGTATTGAAATTATTGTGTTACGAATACTTGTGGTACTGTGTATCGTGTGGATACTGAACATAATTATCTGTACTGAATAATGTCTAAAAATAGAATTATATATAGTGTGGAGTGTAATGTAAGAAATATCTCAGGAACTATATAGTCTACAAGCACGCTTCGCTTGCTTGCGCTGCGCGGCTTGCGGACACTGCGTGTCCGCAGAGTCGCCCTGCGAGCGCCTGGAGTTACTCAATCTAAAATATTTTGGGAATTTTTCCTTTATATAAATATCGTAAACAAAAGTCAACGAATAATTTCTCATATGGATCCGAAAATATAATATTCGAAATCTAGAGCACTAAAAATCCCATGTCAACCGTTGGAAGCTAGTCTCTAACCCATTTTTGTAATTTGTTTACTTTATGTATCTATTGTAAACAAAGGTAAACAAATTGATCATCAATTTTACTCGAAAATGTGATATTCGAAATCAACACCCCTGAAAACCTAAAAATGTCAAAAATGTCAACCGTTGAAAGCAAGTTTCTACCATATTTTTGAGATTTGTTTACTTTATGTATCTATTTTAACAAAAGTAAACAAATTGATCGTCAAATTTACTCGAAAATATGATATTCGAAATCTACACCCCTGAAAACCCCATGTCAACCGTTGAAAGCAAGTTTCTAGCATATTTTTGAGATTTATTTACTTTATGTATCTATTGCAAACAAAAGTAAACAAATAATTTATCATATAGATCTGAAAATATGATATTCGAAATCTACGCCCCTGAAAACCCCATGTCAACCGTTGGAAGCTAGTCTCTAATTTACACGAATCTATTCGAAAAATGGTCGATCACCGACAAAATATATTTGAATCCGTTTGATTCGAAGACCAGTCAAACCATACAAACTCTGAGCCACACTTTTGTGATGACAGGAAGAGAAGTAGGACTTTTCAGGGATGGTTGATTTTGTATGCTGCGTTCGCAAGCTTTCACGTAGACATCAATATATTTTAACATGCTAGGCCAATTGTAGCGATCCTTCCCAATGTTATAGGCAGCGGTGTTTTGCCAAAAATAGAAGTGGGGGGGCGCTTCCTTCCCGTAAAAAAGTTATATGTTTTTTTGTGAAACTTTTTGTGAAACTTCCAAAAAACACCACTGGTTATAGGTATAGCGAGCGTTTTGGTGACCCGAATTATCGTGTATTTCTTTCAGTATTTCCTCTACCTCAGCCGTTTTAATGACAATCAAATTTTGATTTCCACATTGCTTTTGGGGATTTTTCCTTTATATAAATATTGTATACAAAGGTCAACGAATAATTTCTCATATGGATCCGAAAATATAATATTCGAAATCTAGAGCACTAAAAATCCATGTCAACCGTTGGAAGCTAGTCTCTAGCCCATTTTTGTAATTTGTTTACTTTATGTATCTATTGTAAACAAAAGTAAACAAACAATCATCAAATTTACTTGAAAATGTGATATTCGAAATCAACACCCCTGAAAACCCCATGTCAACCGTTGAAAGCAAGTTTCTAGCATATTTTTGAAATTTGTTTACTTTATGTATCTATTGTAAACAAAAGTAAACAAATTGATCATCAAATTTACTCGAAAATATGATATTCGAAATCTACACTCCTGAAAACCCCATGTCACCCGCTGGAAGCTAGTCTCTAGCATTATTTTCAATATTCATCAAATTGTGTGAAAATATGTATATAAAGGTGTGAAAATATACACATATACTTTTTTATTGCCCTACACTATAATACATTTAAGATATCAATCATAAGTTTTAGCTTTGTAGTATTAATAACAATGACAATCTATTTATTGTAGTGTCGTACTTGTACAATGATTTCTATTGTGATAGTGTAGTCATTTATTTTGTATAGAAAAGGTGTGAAAAATTGTTTCCATTTTTTGCAGAGGTGTGAATATTTCGCTTAGATCTTAGAACTTAATCGTAGTCATATCATTTGACACCTACATGCCAATTTTCACATCTCTATGACTTCCCAATTCTACAATCAATTCGGACAAACACAAAAAAAACAAAAAATCCTAGCATTTTAATATATAAGATATATGCATTGAATTGAATTGAATTGCTTAATTCTCTGTGAAACAAAAATTTAAATGTACAAATAGAAAAATAGCACATTTCACACGTTATCACCACACTTAAGCCTAAAATATTTATTAATTAATTTTCCTCGGAATTTTTTTAACTCCCGTAAATTGACTTTGTCAAATTACGGAAATAAATTGCTGGGTCCGTTTATACGGAAATAAATTGCTGGGTCCGTTTATACGGACCCTTGAAGTGATGTTAAATACTTTTGATATAATAATTTGATTGAAGATGTGCATTTATGGTTGAGAAATTTAGGGTGGGATTTCCCCCATCTTCCTTGAGATTGCGATATGATGCACTACAGCTTATCCATTAGGATGCATGAACAAATTAAAATTATCACAGATAACATTATTATGGTTGTAAAGTCGCTATACACGTTGCATACAAAGTCGCATCGAATACTTCAACACACAAGATATAAAAAAAGTTGTTTGCAACATTTCGACATACATACCGATACAACTTAGTTGCATTAAAAAGGTTGCTTTGCGTATGATGACCTCTAAGGAGTGGAGAGGGACGATACCAAACATACTCTGTGTAGAACTATTCTGTGGTCCAATTCTTGCCGTTGAGGGAAGGAAGCTGTCATTTACAATCATGCCTACTGGCGGTGTTCTCGATCACGAGAATCAACACGAGCTGCAAAACTAATAGTTAATGGAAAACGGAGGGATTAATTTCCTAGGTTTAAAACCCGCCTACATTATGTGATTATTAGCCGTGAACGATCATACTTTAAAGTATGTATTGGAGATAGGGTGTAATGTTGTCGATTCTGCGAAAAGAGAAATGGATATCGATATTCCTAATGTGAAGTTAACGTGGAGAGTGGATGAATTGAAAGATTGTATAAATATAATGTGTCGTTGTGATCAACAGATTCTAGTTTATAATGAAGATACTCGGTATCAACTGAAATGGAGTAAATGCGACAGAGGAAGTAGATACAATCAACTCTCTGGTCCATGGGGTATAGCGACTAATCCTATGAATGTGAATATTTATGTAGCTGACCAATGGAATCACAGAGTTCAGATTTTCTCTAGAGAAGGAGAATGGATCAGATCTGTGAAAGATGACGAAATGAAATATCCACGAAATATTCTATTTCACAACCAAAGAATTTACATAAAATGTATCGCAGCTATTCTGAAATTGAATGAATCCACTGAGAAGAAAGAAAAGTCTAAATCTTATGATTTTGATCTCGGAGGTATCTGTACAGATAATATTCATATTTATGTCGGTCAATCGAAAGGAATGAATTTAATAGTGTTAACTCTACATTTGATTGAAGAAAACAGAATATCTCTCAAGACTGAATTCTGTCAACAAGACACTGAAATCAGAGATATATCTCTATCTCAAGAATTGTTTTACATTTTGCTATTCAGTACAGAATTTCTAATTCAAGCATTTTCTAGAGAAGGCATTCTGACAAGATGTGTTGTTAAGAAAGATAGCATTAACTGTGCTCATTGTTTCTGTATCGATCAGCAACACAACATCTTAGTAGCAGACTATGGAGACTCTAAAGTGAAGATATTTTCCAATGAAGGGAAGCTACTCACTCAGTTCGGTGAGAAAGGATCTGAGAAAGGACAGTTCTGTAGACTTATTGGTATTTCTCTTTTTCAACATGATTGTATCATTACAACAGATTGTGGAAAGACCCGAGACAAACTTCAACTTTTCTATCCTATTTATTGAACAATAAATTATACTTGTCTTATATCAACCTTCCTGTTCATTATTTTTAATTCTTATTGTATATTTACGTGACTAATCAGAATACTGGGACCAGGCACGATACATCTCGAAAAGCAGTGCTATAATTCGAATTTGATATATCTACGCCACACCAGGTATTCAAATGTTAAGCTGCGTACACACTGTGTCAATGCATTCTTACTCACTACTGCTTTAGATAATTATCAGGTGCTATAATGGCACAATTGGTTCGTTTCAGAACGGGAAAGTTATTGTTTTCTGTCCATACATCACATATAACTTGCACGAAAAAAGTTGGAAAAGTTGTACGGTGCTCGCCGTACAAGCCGTACCGCTGTGTCATCCTTGTGGGACTGGACTTAGGACAACACCTCTACTTCACTGAGCAATCATCCAGATACATACTAGTACATCTCTGTAGCGTTTTCAAATTCTCTTCACAGTAATTTACCTCAATTAAATTCAATTGAGTCTGATCCCAAACTTAAGATTTGCTTTAAGACTCAGCTCCCTTCTGTGCAACTCACGAGGCAGAAGTAGAGAGTCCGTTTGTTTCCTTGGAGAGCTCCTCTCCTGCTGACCTCACGTCCCTACCGCCGTGGTTCCAGACCGCAGGTATTTCTCTTTTCAGCTTGATTGCATCATCACAACAGATTATGTGAAGAGCAGAAAGGGGACCTGGACAAGAGGGTGTGACTGAGCTCCCCTGTACCCACTCCCAACCGACAGACCCCTTCTCTCCCACTCGCTAGCGGACACAAAGTCCTTCTCTCTCCATTCACTTCCAGCTGCCAGACGTTCTCCTGGTTCTGATGGACGCCGCTCTCAGAGATAACCGCACTCAGGGACAGCCCCTCCTGAAGCTGAGAGAGTCCTGTCCAACTTCACACAGAGGACAGCTGGGAGGTCCCCGCGCATCCTGACATGAGCCTGAGTCTCACTACCCCGCCTACTCAGCTGATGCCAGCCAATCGACGGCCTTCACACCTTCACTGGTGATGACGTCACATTCCCTCAAAATTACTCTCAATTACTCTTCTTCAAGCTTAAATATTTGAACTTTTACTTCACTGTGCCACATTCCGTGAATTAATACCACTATATATGATGGCGTAGTGGCACTAGGTGTCACGAGTTAAAAATATTTGACTTTTAAATAGAGTAATCGAGTTGAAAGACTAAAATGAGTAAATCGGGCTTGTTGAATATGAATTTTAAGGAAAATTTAGTCAAACTGTCACTGGTTTATTACTATTGACTCCAAAATAGATACGATTTACGATTTGTATGAGAATAATTGAGGT
The DNA here is from genome assembly GCA_963281255.1 of Aphrocallistes beatrix. NCBI lineage: Eukaryota > Metazoa > Porifera > Hexactinellida > Sceptrulophora > Aphrocallistidae > Aphrocallistes > Aphrocallistes beatrix. The sequence goes on from OY725488.1 coordinate 9,508,014, forward strand.
GTACGAATACTTATGAAAGGGCAGTGTATAATGTCTGCGATTCACTGTGTTCGATCTATTCAAAATGAAACTCATTAGTTATAATGCGTATTTTTATTGTACCGTGAAATATCCTTGACAGATCCTACCAACTCTAGTGTATTTGTTGTGATACTTTAGTGTGGGAAACTACTGATGGTGATCATCTCCCATGCATTATGATATTTTATTGGAGATTATTCGGATTATAGGCATAGCCCTTTCTGGGAACTTTGTCTCTGGACCCCACTGGGGGATTCACAGCGCACCCAGTTCCCAGCTGGTTATTATAATTTTAAATTCCACTAGTGGGAACTCCAATTGGAATTTGCCCTGGGGGAATTTAAAATTCTAAAGACTAGATTTAGTTGTACAAAAAATTGGAGTTTCCACTAGGGGAATTTAAATTTCCACTAGGGAAAACTCCAATTGAAATTCCCCCCAGTGGAAACTCCAATTTGAGAATTTTAAATTCCCCCAGGGCAAATTCAAATTGGAGTTCCCACTAGGGGAATTTAAATTTCCACCAGGGGAAACTCCAATTTTTTTGTACGACAAAATCTAGTCTTTAGAATTTTAAATTCCCCCAGGGCAAATTCCAATTGGAGTTCCCACTAGTGGAATTTAAAATTCCACTTGGGGAAACTCCAATTGAAATTTCCCCTGGAGGAACTTCAAATTACCCCAGATTTGAAGTTCCCCCATGACATATACATACCTATTAGACCTAATTATTGAATCAGAGAACGATATTGAATGATGTATGAGTGAAGTGTTATATTATTATTTCTCTCTATTAAGGTTCTAAGCTTCATAAATTATTGTCACCAAATATTGGTTGTACCTACCCCTATTTAATGTATTGCCAAATAGATTGATTGAGATAATATACTAAAGTAAAAATGCAAATACAATGTTACGAGAGCACATTTAATGTAATATTAATAGGGGGGACCATCCACGGCAAGGGGGGACCATCCATGGCTGCCGTGGATGGTCCGGCTGGACCACTTACGGCGTGACATATCCCCTACAATTATTCCTAGCTACTCCCACGAGATATGTATTAATTGTGCACTCCCAACAAAAGTATTGCATGAAGTATACATCACATTTGAATGTACTAATATAAAAATTCCACAATTCACACGTTGTTACCACACTATAAGGTGGCATTAATGGTATAAGATTGTACAGTTTGAAAAGATTGAAGTAGTATGAAGACTGTATCCGAATACGGAATGCGAATTTGAAACTAAATTAAGTTTAAAAATATATGATATTAAAAATTTAAGTGACTAATACTTTTGGTGAGGCAGTGTATGTCGTAACACTGAACTTATCTGTAATGAACTAATGTCTAAAAATAGAATTATATATAATGTATAGCGTAATGTAAGAAATATCTCAGAAACTATAGTCCTATGTAAGAGTATAGTATCTCACTGAGATGATATTAGTATTATTAATGCACTGAATATAATAGAACTGCTTAATTCTCTGTAGAACAAACTTAATCTATTTGATCAGTTCATAATTGAAATAATAACGAACAAATAATGGCAACAGCAGATCCAGGATCTGGTCCTGTTAGTTTATTCGGAGTGAGTAACAAACTCCAGAGTAAAGTGAATTCGTTTAGAGAAGTGATTGAAAGGAAGAAGTCTGAAATTAGAAGAGTCAGCAAAGAAATGAGAAATCTTATCGAAAAAAAAGAAGAATCAATCATCCGAGAATTGGATGCTATTTGGGAAGAAGTGAATACTAGAATGGAGAAGAAGAAAACTGAAACTCAGAAAAAGCTCGAAACAATGGAAGAGCACAGGAAAGGAATGGAAAATATTTTTCGCGAATTAAATCCCACTTCGATTCTATTTTCTCAAATTTATGATGCCATTGATTCAGTGAAAGAGAAATAGACATTGATATTCCTAATGTGAAGTTAACGTGGAGAATAGATGAATTGAAAGATTGTATAAATAGAATGTGTCGTTGTGATCAACAGATTCTAGTTTATAATAAAGATACTCGGTATCAACTGAAATGGAGTAAATGCGAGGAAGGAAGAGGAAACAATCAACTCTATCATCCATGGGGTATAGCGACTAATCCTATGAATGAAAATATTTATGTAGCTGACAAATGGAATCACAGAGTTCAGATTTTCATTAGAGAAGGAGAATGGATCAGATCTGTGAAAGATGACGAAATGAAATATCCAGAAAATATTCTATTTCACAACCAATCAATTTACGTACAATGTGATACAGCAATTCTGAAATTGAATGAATCCACTGAGAAGAAAGAAAAGTATAAATCTTATGATTTTATTCTCAGAGCTATCTGTACAGATAATATTCATATTTATGTCGGTCAATGGGAGGGAATGAATCTAATAGTGTTAACTCTAGATTTGATTGAAGAAAACAGAATATCTCTCAAGACTGAATTCTGTCAACAAGATACTGAAATCAGAGATATATCTCTACCTCAAGAATTGTTTTACATTTTGCTATTCAATACAGAATTTCCAATTCAAGCATTTTCTAGAGAAGGTATTCTGACAAGATGTGTTGTTAAGAAAGATAGCATTAACTATGCTGATTGTTTCTGTCTAGATCAGCAACACAACATCTTAGTAGCAGACTGTGGAGACTCTAAAGTGAAGATATTTTCCAATGAAGGGAAGCTACTCACTCAGTTCGGTGAGAAAGGATCTGAGAAAGGACAGTTCTCTAGTCTTATTGGTATTTCTCTTTTTCAACATGATTGTTTCATAACAACAGATTATGTAAACAGCCGCGACAAACTTCAACTTTTCAATCCTAATTGTTGAACATTAAATTTTTCTTATATCAGTCTTCTTTTTTATTATTTTTACTTCTTATTCAATATTTTATCTGCTATAATCTCTCTTTTCTTATTTACATCCTTTTTGTAATACTAATTTCTTTTTCGACGCCATTATTAGCTTTCGTCGAGGAAAAAATTACTCGTCTAAAAATATTCTGCAGTGCTTGATTAATTCAGTGAATATAATTATGTGTTCAGTTTATTAAATATTTTCGATTCTGATCAGTTCTCTAAATATCCTCCTCACTTGCATCTGAGAAGTTATTTACTTTATTAAAATTTAACTTGAGTGATTTTGTCAACACACCCATAGTCACTCCCATGCTGCTTGACATCATAAATAATTACTAAAATATGTCATCGAAGCCAATTCGTTCAGCTTTTGAAAGTCTAGCATCAAATTCTAAATCTACTCACTGAGTTGTTCAGTTACAAGTTTTCTGTCTATCAATTATTCTGAACTGAGATACTCATTCCAGAGGCGTTGCTAAGGTGTCTTTCATACAGCCAAGACCTCAACTCGATAATTCGTGCAGCACACTAAAATTCCATTGGCTATGTCTCTGCTCATAACATTAGTGTATAACTGTGGAATGTTATCTTAAAGTTCTCCTGTCATCTCACAGACCATAGCTTCCCCAGAGTTGTGTTACAAGTATCCTACATAATTACAGCACATTTCTAGTATATTATCAGTACTTCTAAGCAATCATCCAGATACATACGTGTACTACTAGTACATCTCTCTAGTGTTTATCATTAGTTAAGCCTAAAATATTGTTTATTTGATTTGCTTTGGTGAAACTTGACACAGTCATGAACTTAGTGATTATGCCAATTTTTAACAGCTGAGAATTCCTTATAGTTGATCTAATATTGTCAATTGAGTCTAAACCAGTTGGTCTTAATTTACAATTTATTCTTAAACATTCAAGATTAATTCTTCGTTTACAACTAAAGTGATATCTCGACTATTAACATGAAGTATTCCACTCATTCAATTCCAGATTTGATACAGTTAAATCTCACCATATAGGTTTTCAAATCAAACATTTTCAAGGTTAAATATTTAAGCTAGCTTAGGTAACTCTATACTAGTATAGTATACATGAATCCTTACTATAGTCGTTACATGGACTAAGAATGAATGTAATTCTGAATGCTTTAAATCTTGTGCATATTGAAAATTGACTTGGAATTTTTTGGTTTTCTAATTTTGGCTTCCATCATCCGTAATACAACGCATAAAATTTTTGTCAGGAACAGCTTTTAATTCTGGTTCTTAGTGATATTTTGCAACTTGTTATCGAGTTTATTAGAAAATATATTGGAATATTGTTGCTGATCTCTGATTTTAGCGGTTTTTTCAATATTTTTACCCAAACCTGTCTCCCATTTTAATCATAGGCAATAAATAAAAAATCCGGCTCAATAGATTGTAAGTTTCAAACCTATTTTACACGAATTAAATCATATTAGCACCTTTCTTAACCTTATCTTTGGCCTAACAAATTTTTAGACTCCTCTGATTGTCCAATATTGAAATGTTGATAAAATGAAAAATAAAGTATATTATTTTTCATTAATTACATCCTAGTCATAATGTACTTTTGGAGGTGTTTGGGGTTGAAAATCCGAAAAATTTTGACCTTCATATATACTTAGATGAATACTAAATCACTATAAAAAATTCAATTCAATTTTTCAAAAAAAGTGAAAAAAAAGTTCATTTAGTGGGCTCTGACAGCCTTAATCTTGAAGGATAGCAATTCGGTTGAAAAAATATCAAGTGACTAATTCGATGGAAAATAAGAACTTGGAGCTAAATTAAGTCTATTTTTGGAAAAAGCTTAAAAGATTTGTTGTAAAATATTTAGTTTATTTTGAATACTTTTGGTGGGGCCATGTAGCTACTACTACTAAGCTGTATGGAATTGATGATAAAAATAGAAATATATAGTATGGAGTGTAATGTAAGAAAAAGTCTATAATTATAGTCCTATGTAAGAGTGCGTATAGTATTTCACTGTGATTTTCTTATTAATGCATATTGATTCAATTGAATTGGTAAATTCTCTGTAGAGCAAACTTAATCTATTTATTCTATTCATAAGTGAAATAATAACGAACAAATAATGGCAACAGCAGATCCAGGATCTGGTCCTGTTAGTTTATTCGGGGTGAGTAACAAACTCCAGAATAAAGTGAACTCGTTTAGAGAAGTGATTGAAAGGAAGAAGTTTGATGTAAGAAGAGTCAGCAAAGAAATGAGAAATCTTATCGAAAAGAAAGAAGAATCAATAATCCGAGAATTAGACACCATCTGGGAAGAAATAAATTCTAGAATTGAGAAGAAGAAAACTGAAATTCAAAGGCACATTCGAGAACTAGAGAGTAAGAAAAAGGAGATGGTTGAAATTCTTCGAAAGTTCAATCCAACTGAAACACAATTCCCTCAAGTTTCTGAAGCAATAGAAAGAGCGAAGAATGAAATGGATATAGATATTCCTAATGTGAAGTTAACGTGGAGAGTAGATGAATTGAAAGATTGTATAAATAGAGTGTGTCGTTGTTCAACAGATCAACAGATTCGAAAGTATAATGAAGATACTCGGTATCAACTGGAATGGAGTAAGTGCGAGGAAGACATTGGACACAATCCACTCTATCGCCCATGGGGTGTAGCGACTAATCCTATGAATGAGAATATTTATGTAGCTGACCAATGGAATCACAGAGTTCATACTTTCTCTAGAGAAGGAGAATGCATCAGATCTGTGAAAGATGGCGTAATGAAAAATCCAGAAAATATTCTATTTCACAACCAATCAATTTTCGTACAATGTCATAGAGCAATTCTGAAATTGAATGAATCCACTGGGAAGAAACAAAAGTCTAAATCTTATGATTTTTATCTCGGAGGTATCTGTACAGATAATATTCATATTTATGTCAGTCAATGTAATGAGATGAATCTAATAGTGTTAAGTCTAGATTTGATTGAAGAAAACAGAATATCTCTCAAGACTGAATTCTGTAAACAAAATACTCAAATCAGAGATATATCTCTATCTCAAGAATTGTTCTACATTTTGCTAATCAATACAGACTTTCCAATTCAAGCATTTTCTAGAGAAGGCATTCTGACAAGATGTGTTGTTAAGAAAGATAGCATTAACAGTGCTTATTGTTTCTGTCTAGATCAGCAACACAACATCTTAGTAGCAGACTTTGGAGACTCTAAAGTGAAGATATTTTCCAATGAAGGGAAGCTACTCACTCAGTTCGGTGAGAAAGGAGCTAAGAAAGGACAGTTCTCTAGTCTTATTGGTATTTCTCTTTTCCTGCATGATTGTATTATTACAACAGATGATTTAAAGACCCGAGACAAACTTCAACTATTCTATCCTATTTATTAACAATAACCTTTTTTTAATATCAACTTTTGTTTATTAGTTCTTGTAATATTTTTCTCTGTAATAATCTCTCTTTTTATTATTTAATTCCGTTTTATTTTATCGCTTCCTGAGCCTCGTGGCCTTCCTCTTCCAGTGCCTGATATTACCCAGTACACTCATTCCATATGCGTAATCCTGTATCTTAGCACAGAGAGTATGGCATTACCCAGTACACTCATTCCTGTGCATAGCTCCCACCGACTAGCACAGAGATGAGCAGAGTGGTGAACACGACACAAGCAGTGCTGTGGCTGGTGTCGGCTGCCTACCTCTCCGCCTTCCTCTCCCTCTTCTTCCAAGTCCCGGGCCTCTACGGACCCAGAGGAGTGCTGCCCGTGCACACGCAGCTCCCGCCCAACTCAGACCCCTTCCTGTCCAACTGGCAGTCCCGCCCCATGCTCCTCTGGCTCTCCTACGCGGCGGGACTGGACCCCTCCTCAGGAATGTTGATCCTAACTCTGGCGGGAACGGCGCTCAGATTCCTCACTCTGATCGCGCGTAAGGCGCGTTCCCCGCTCATTTACCTGGCGCTCTACCTGCTGTACTTGTCCCTGCACCAAGGGGGCGGGGTCTTCCTCTGGTTCCAGTGGGACACCCTGCTCCTGGAGACGGGCTTCCTGGCGGTCTTCCTCGCGCCCCTCGAGCCTCTCCTCCTGCTGCCCCCCGCCCTCAGGCCCTGGGACCGCCTGAAGCTGTGAGTGGTCCGCTGGCTGGCCTTCAGACTCGTCTTCTGCTCGGGCGTCGTGAAGCTGAGCGCCGGGTGTTCCACGTGGTGGGGGCTCACGGCCCTCCAGACTCACTTCGAGTCGCAGTGCATCCCCTCACAGCTGGGATGGGCGCTGCATCAGATGCCTGAGTGGGTTCTGAGACTCTCCGTGGTGCTCACTTTCTTCACGGAGGTCGCGACCCCGCTCCTCTTCCTGGCGCCTTCCCGCCTCCTGAGAGTGGTGGCCTTCCTCTTCCAGTGCCTGCTCGTGCTCGGGATAAACCTGTCCGGGAACTACAACTTCTTCGGGATCCTCACGCTCGCCGTTTCCTTCGCTCTCCTGGACGATGACCTGCTGTCCCCCCTGTCCTCCAAGGGGCGCAGGGGGTGGCTGTCCCTCCTGGACTACACGGTGGTCTCCTCCCTGGCGCTGTCCGTGTGTGGGTACCAGCTGGTGTCCCTCTTCGGCCTCCAGCTGTCCCTGGAGCCTCTGCAGCTCAACTCCTCCGTCGCCTTCACGCAGGAGGAGTGGGACCAGTGGGTGGCCTGGGTGGTCCCGCTCACGGTCTGGACGGGACAACTCTAGCTCCTCTACGAGGTCTCCTCCGCCGTCCTCCGCTCGCTGCTGGAAGCCAGCGGACTGCTCTCCAAGCTCCTCAGTGTGTCCGCGTCCTGCGTCTACTCGGTGCTGGGTCTGCTCCTCTTCCTGCACTCCCTCCCCTCCTACGCCCAGATAGCCCCCCAGTTCCGCGCCTCTCTCCCCGCGGTCCTGCTCTCCTGGGAGCGGGCCCTCTTCCCGTACGGCGTCGCGTCCGCCTACGGACCCTTCAGACGCATGACCGGGGTGGGGGGTCGGCCTGAGGTGGTGCTGGAGTGGAGCGGCCAGCTGGAGGGGGACTGGCACGAGTTCGAGTTCCGCTACAAACCGGGAAACGTCTCAAGAGCGCCGCCGTTCCTGGCCCCGCATCAGCCCCGGCTGGACTGGCAGATGTGGTTCGCAGCGCTCTCCACCTATCAGCGCGCGCCCTGGGTGGTCCAGCTGATCAACAGACTCCTGCACAACGAGTCTACCGTCCGCGCTCTCCTCAAGAACCCGACCGACCGTCCAGAGTTCGTCCGCGCCTCTCTCTACCTCTACCACTTCGAGGGAGAGGGAGAGGACTGGTGGTGGAGGGAGAGGAAGGAGGGGTTCGTGCCTCCCCTCACACAGGACCACAAGACCGTGGTGGAGTTCCTGAAGAACGCCGGAATGTGGAGTGAGACCGCTGCTGGCGACTCTGCTGCTGACAGATTAATCTACAAGTTCTATTGGTCAGTGCAGGACATGGTGTCTCCTCATGTGGCTATCTGGGCCGCATTCCTGCTGGCTCTCTCTGTTGTTACAGCAAGCTCTGCCACGGCTGGGTGTGGGAAATGTGTCGGTACGCTTGTGCCATTTGCGACACTTTTAAGTGTGGCAGCTGTCTGCTACCTCCTAGCTCGATCTGCTGGCTGAGATTAGAACTTGTTTACTTAGTTAGCCAATCAATTATGTTTCTTTAAGTATATGCAACTTTGGTAACTTCAGTTTTACGCGTCAGTTTACGATTCTATTAAATTAGAATACAATGTTTCTAAAAATAGATCTAATCATTCGTTTTTCTAGTGCATTATTTACTACAAAGCAAAATGAATCAAGGAAAATCTCTTTCCTCTTCATTAGATATATTTATACATATTTGAGCCGAGAATTCTAATCTAACTGACCTCCATTTCCAATACATATATTCGAGAACAATTAATTATTTGAATACTTGAATACACATCTTGAAATCGGATAGAAAACTGATGACTTTGGTTATAGATTCAAACGATATAGAGTAGTACAGCCGTAGATTGCAAAGTATAGCAACGTCAGTGAATTACAGAAGAACAACTTTGTAGCGACTTAAGTGTATATTTAATCTACTCATTAAATTAATGTTTGATTCCATCCCCGATTAATTATATTTTAAGAAAGCGGGTCAGTTTAGTAGAATTTAATTGTTCTCAACAAGAAAGGTACAGTTGAGTTAGATCAAGAATACAGCAATAAGCTTCTAACTACTCTAGAATGAGCTGAACTAGTGACAAGGTGTTAAAGAGTTAGTTAGTTGAGGGTGGAGTTGTCATCTAACCTCCGATAGGCAAATCCATAGGGTTAACCGGCAGATCGATACGTCCGATCGGTAGATCGATAGGGGTGAGCACATCGAGGTGTGTGGAGAGAACTTCCTTCCGAGAAGAGTTCTTGTTGGAAGAGCTGAGCTGTTTGCCAATCATCTTACTGCTGAGTTAGTAGTTGAGAAGAGAGAGTAAAGTTGAGTGGAGTGGAGAGATGATTGGAGTGTATTCTTGATCGAACTGATCTCACTCCGAAACCGTTCTTATTTATACTCGTGTGCGTTGCTAAGTTGCTGATTGAGGTATGCCGAGTGGCAGGCTTAATCCAATGCTGCATTGTAGAATGCCTGTCCACTTGAATTCAATGCATTGGATTCAGTCTGCCACTCGACATACCACAATCAGCAACTTAGCAACGCACACGAGTATAAATAAGAATGGATTCGGAGTGAGATCAGTTCGATCAAGAATACACTCCAATCATCTCTCCACTCCACTCAACCTTACTCTCTCTTCTCAACCACTAACTCAGCAGTAAGATGATTGGCAAACAGCTCAGCTCTTCCAACAAGAACTCTTCTCGGAAGGAAGTTCTCTCTACACACCTCGATGTGCTCACCCCTATCGATCTACCGATCGGACTTATCGATCTGCTGGTTAACCCTATGGATTTACCTATCGGAGGTTAGATGACAGCTCCACCCAACAACTAACTCACTAACACCTTGTCACTAGTTCAGCTCATTCTAGAGTAGTTAGAAGCTTATTGCTGTATTCTTGATCTAACTCAACTGTACCTTTCTTGTTGAGAACAAATTAAATTCTACTAAACTGACCCGTTTTCTCTAATTGGGAATTTATGGTGAATATGGTAACTTGGTAACTTAGGGAACTAGCTTGCTATCTTACTACGACGCAGTGTCCGCAAGCCGCGCAGCGCAAGTAAACGATGCGCGCTTGTATACTAGAAATTGAGTTAAGGTATGTTTTAAGAATTCTAGTTAGATTTTCCAGATTTCACACAACCGTGACTTAAGTTATAATAGTAAGACCAGTTCACTTCAAGGAAAATGTGAGCATGGATGTCATCGAAGTATTTGAAAGTTAAAAAAAAATATTTTAGAAACTGTAGTCCAATGTAAGATTATAATATTTCACTGGGATGTTATTATGCAATGAGTTGAACTGCTTAATTCTCTGTAGAGCAAACTTAATATTTTTATCTGTTCATAATTGGAATACTTACAAAGAAATATGGCAACAGCAGATCCAGGATCTGGTCCTGTTAGTTTATTCGGAGTGAGGAACAAACTCCAGAGTAAAATGAACTCGTTTAGAGAAATGATTGAAAGGAAGAAGTTGCAAGTACGAAGAGTGAGCAAAGAAATGAGAAGTCTTATCGAAAAGAAAGAAGAAGAAATATTCCGAGAATTGGATTCTATTTGGGAAGAAGTGAATACTAAAATGGAGAAGAAGAAAGCTGAAACTCGAAAAAACTCGAAAAAATGGAAGAGCACAGGAAAGGATTGGAAAATATTTTTCGCGAACTAAATCCTACTTCTATCACATTTTCTCAATTTTCTGATACCATTCATTCTGTAAAAAGGGAAATGGATATTGATATTCCTAATGTGAAGTTAACGTGGAGAATGAATGAATTGAAAGATTGTATAAATAGAATGTGTCGTTGTGATCAACAGATTCTAGTTTATAGCGAAGATACTCGGTATCAACTTAAATGGAGTAAATGTGAGGAAGGAAGAGGAAACAATCAACTCCATCATCCATGTGGTGTAGCGACTAATCCTATGAATGAGAATATTTGTGTAGCTGACCAATGGAATCACAGAGTTCAGATTTTCTCTAGAGAAGGAGAATGGATCAGATCTGTGAAAGATGACGAAATGAAATATCCACAAAATATTCTATTTCACAACCAATCAATTTACGTACAATGTAGTGAAGCAATTCTGAAATTGAATGAATCCGCTGAGAAGAAAGAAAAGTCTAAATCTTATGATTTTAGTCTCGGAGGTATCTGTACAGATAATATTCATATTTATGTCGGTCAATGTGAGGGAATGAATCTAATAGTGTTAACTCTAGATTTGATTGAAGTAAACAGAATGTCTCTCAAGACTGAATTCTGTCAACAAGATACTGAAATCAGAGATATATCTCTATCTCAAGAATTGTTTTACATTTTGCTGTTCAAAAATGAATTTCCAATTCAAGCATTTTCTAGAGAAGGCATTCTGACAAGATGTGTTGTTAATAAAGATAGCATTAACTGTGTTTTTTTGTTTCTGTCTAGATCAGCAATGCAACATCTTAGTAGCAGACAATGGAGACTCTAAAGTGAAGATATTTTCCAATGAAGGAGAGCTACTCGCTCAGTTCGGTGAGAAAGGATCTGAGAAAGGACAGTTCTCTAGTCTTTCTGGTATTTCTCTTTTTCAGCATGATTGTATCATTACAACAGATAATGTAAAGAGCAGAGACAAACTTCAACTTTTCTATCCTATTTATTGAATAACTGGCACCAAGGAGATAGTTGTAAATTTAGAAAAATTTTTTTTTCATTTGCTATGTAGTAGTATTATTGTATAGGGTGACCCATAAGTTCTGTTACAAGCTTTATACCTAATGAAGCTTGTAACAGAACTTATGGGTCACCCTATATATTAACGAAAACCTAAACGGGAAGGAGATAAGCCTGGGATATCCTATGTTATAATCGTAGCTTCACATTTAATAGAAAGTTTATTTCTAATTGGGAGATCCAGATTTCATTCCTTACTGGAGTCTTAGTAATGTTCTGTCCCAATTAAGAATATACCTACTTAATGCAAAATAATAGAATAATCTTGCATTCCAAAAAATCCTACTTAGTGCACCAAAGTAAGCATCAAAACATTTTCATTTACAATTTCTTTGGGGTCTACTAGCAATTTCGGGGTTACATATGGAGAGTATGAGAACAAATTTATTTTGTTCTTAGATTAATCAAGAAATTTATCATTTAATTATCATAATGCGCCTATTTTTGACAGAATTTGCAATCAAAGCATAGAGATACTTTATAACTGACCTCAAATTAGTTAGTCCACATTGAAACTCTTCTCAGCTTTGATATTTTAAGTTGGCTAATTATTTGTTCATATCCCAATTTTGTAGCGCCAGCTAAGAATATTATTACTCAGCGCAGAACAGTAACACAATCTACATTGTAATATCTTTATCATATTGTAGGAATTATCTTATATATTAAAACGCTAGGATTTTTGTTTGTTTGTATGTTTGTCCGAATTGATTGAAAAATTGGCAAGTCGTGGAGATATGAAAATTGGCATGTAGGTGTCAAATGATATTACTACGATTAAGTTCTAAGATCTAAGGAAATTTTCACATCTCTGCAAAAAAAATGGAAAACGATTTTTCGCACCTTTTCTATACAAAACAAATGACTACACTATCACAATAGAAATCATTGTACAAGTACGACACTACAATAAATAGATCGTCATTGTTATTAATAATACTTCAAAGCCAATACTTATGTTTGATATCTTAAATGTATCATAGTGTATGGCTATAAAAAATATAATCTGCATATTTTCACACCATTTGATGAATTTTGAAAATAATGCTAGAGAATAGCTTCCAACGGGTGACTTGAGGTTTTCAGGGGTGTAGATTTCGAATATCATATTTTCAGATGTATATGATAAATTGTTTGTTTACTTTTGTTTACATTGGATACATATTACATAAAGTAAACAAATCTCAAAAATATGCCAGAAACTTGCTTTAAACGGTTGACATGGGGTTTTCAGGGTTCTAAATTTTGAATATCATATTTTCGAGTAAATTTGATATCAATCTTTTTACTTTTGTTTACAAAAGTTACATAAAGTAAACAAATTACAAAAATGGGCTAGAGTCTAGCTTCTAACGGTTGACATGGGGTTTTTAGTGCTGTAGATTTTGAATATTATATTTTCGGATCTATATGAGAAATTATTCGTCGACCTTTGTTTACAATATTTATTTAAATGAAAAGAAAATCCAAAATATGTTTGATTGAGTGACTCCAGGGGCCCGCAGGGTGACTCTGCGGACAAGCAGTGTCTGCAAGCCGCGCAGCGCAAGCAAGCGAAGCGCGCTTGTTGTATGTAAAATTATGAATAATCTAGTTCACCAAAAATAACAAATTTAATGTTTTTTATCAATTTAATGCAATGAAAATCTAGAGTCTACTCTTTCTAATATACGTAAAATATGAAATATTTAATCAAAATATATGATATATTTATTACCGGGTAAATTAAAAAAATACTCGATATTCCAGACTTTTTGCCGGTACTATATATATGTATGTATGTATGTTCGCGAAACTTCAATAAAGGCCATTCAAACAGCTAAAATTTCGCATATTATAAAGTCAATGGCATTTATTTGTTCAAATAGAAACTGAATTTATAACAGATACAAATTCATTTTCTACACAATCATTGAACTAACTATACAGGTTTTTAACTGAATAATTCTCCATCAAGGTTACATATTCCAATATTCAATACCGTATACCACAGTCACACGTCATCACACCCTATATAAGATAGCATTAGTGGTATAATGTGGTACAATTAAACATATTTAAGCTTAGGGAGCGATTCGGTTGAAAGACTACATGTAGAAGTGAATAGAGAATACGAATTTGAAGCTAAATTAAGTACGTATATTGTACCAATGAAGCTATAAAAGATTTGCATTGAAAATATTTGTGTTACGAATAATTTTAGCTGAACCTTGAATTGCTTAATTCTCTGTAGAGCAACCTTAATCTATTTGATCTGTTCATAATTGGAATAGTTACAAGCAGATAATAATGGCAACAGCAGATCCAGGATCTGGTCCTGTTAGTTTATTCGGAGTGAGTAACAAACTCCAAAATAAAATGAACTCGTTTAGGGAAGTGATTGTAAGGAAGAAGTCTGAAATTAGAAAAGTGAGCAAAGAAATGAGAAGTCTTATCGAAAAGAAAGAAGAATCAATAATCAGAGAATTAGACACCATCTGGGAAGAAGTGAATGCTAGAATGGAGGAAAAGAAAAGTGAAATTCAGAAAAAGCTGGAAACAATTGAAAAGCACAGGAAAGAAATGGAAAATATTTTTTATGAATTGAAGCCCACTACAACTCCATTTTCTCAAATTTCTGATGCCACTGATTCAGTAAAAAGAGAAATGGACATTGATATTCCTAATGTGAAGTTAACGTGGGGAATGGATGAATTGAAAGATTGTATAAATAGAATGTGTCTTTGTGATTAACAGATTCTAGTTTATAATGAAGATACTCGGTATCAACTGAAATGGAGTAAATGCGAGGAAGGAAGTGGAGACAATCAACTCTATCGTCCATGTGGTATAACGACTAATCCTATGAATGAGAATATTTATGTAGCTGACCAATCGAATCACAGAGTTCAGATTTTCTCTAGAGAAGGAGAATGGATCAGATCTGTGAAAGATGACGAAATGAAATATCCACAAAATATTCTATTTCACAACCAATCAATTTACGTGCAATGTAGGAAAGTAATTCTGAAATTGAACGAATCCACTGAGAAGAAAGAAAAGTCTAAATCTTATGATTTTAGTCTCGGAGGTATCTGCACAGATAATATTTATATTTATATCGGGAAATATAGCGGAATGAATCTAATAGTGTTAACTCTAGATTTGATAGAAGAAAACAGAATATCTCTCAAGACTGAATTCTGTCAACAAGATCTCGAATCACTGATATATCTCTATCTCAAGAATTGTTCTACATTTTGCTAATCAATACTGAATTCCCAATTCAAACATTTTCTAGAGAAGGCATTCTGACAAGATGTGTTGTTAAGAAAGATCTCATTAATGGTGCTTATTGTTTCTGTCTAGATCAGCAACACAATATCTTAGTAGCAGACTGTGGAGACTCTAAAGTGAAGATATTTTCCAATGAAGGGAAGCTACTCACTCATTTCGGTGAGAAAATTACGTGGTCATATCTTTCTGGCATTTCTCTTTTTCAACATGATTGTATCATTACAACAGATTATGCGAGGACCCGAGACAAACTTCAACTTTTCTATCCTATTTACTGAACAATGGTGTTTTTCTTATTTAAACTTCTTCTTTATTATTTTTGTTCTTATGGTTATTTTCTCTGTTCTTATCTCTCTTTTTATGTTTAAATCCAATTTATAACATTAATTTCCCTATCGACGCCTTTACTAGCTTCTCTCGATTAAACTTATTCGTCTAAAAATATTCTGTACTCATTTAATTGAGTGAGTATAATCACGTTCACAAGTTTTCTATCAATTATCATGTACTTGGATACTCATAGCCAGTTCATACCGAATTTACGAAATCTCAGCCTTAAAGTGGTAAGGGGCGCCTGCGCTAGTCAGAATTTCCATCACTGGCATTAGTCAGAATGGTTTTTATCGAGTTTTGCCTTTGTCAGAATAATTTTTATTGAGTTCTGATTTTGTCAGAATAGTTTTTATTGAGTTCTGATTTTGTCAGAATAGTTTTTGTTGAGTTCTGATTTTGTCAGAATAGTTTTTGTTGAGTTCTGATTTTGTCAGAATGGTTTTTATCAAATTCTGCACTTGTTAGAATGGAATTTCTAGAGTTCTACTAAATGCCACTCAATCACCCCGTCACAAAATTTTAAATTCCACTTTCACATTCAAATGGACACTATTTCGAACATAAAATGCCCCTTTTCACACCTTTCTTTTACATATTACTCTCGAAAATGCTCACTTTCGCTCTCCCATTCATTCTGAAAGAAACAAAATGCCACTCAACCACACTCCCACGAAACTAGAGTAGAACCTGATTCCCATTCTAACAAAGACAGAACTCAATAAAAATTATCCTGACAAAGTCAGAACCAGGCTTTCATCTAGGCGTACTGGGCGCGCCTAGAGGCGCGTATTTGATCCCATGGATCATAATTAGGCGTATGATTTAGCCGCGCGGCATACGCCTACTTAGGCGCATGGCATAAAACATATATAAAAATGAAGAGTCTAGGCGCGTAGAAAAATGGTGGCGCCCATTTAGGCGTATGACTTTGAAAAGCTGGATGAAACCCTGGTCAGAACTCAATAAAAACTATTCTAACAAAGTCAGAACTCAATAAAAACTATTCTAACAAAGTCAGAACTCAATAAAAACTATTCTAACAAAGTCAGAACTCAATAAAAACTATTCTAACAAAGTCAGAACTCAATAAAAACTATTCTAACAAAGTCAGAACTCAATAAAAACTATTCTAACAAAGTCAGAACTCAATAAAAACTATTCTAACAAAGTCAGAACTCAATAAAAACTATTCTGACAAAGTCAGAACTCAATAAAAACTATTCTAACAAAGTCAGAACTCAATAAAAACTATTCTAACAAAGTCAGAACTCAATAAAAACTATTCTAACAAAGTCAGAACTCAATAAAAACTATTCTAACAAAGTCAGAACTCAATAAAAACTATTCTAACAAAGTCAGAACTCAATAAAAACTATTCTGACAAAGTCAGAACTCAATAAAAACTATTCTAACAAAGTCAGAACTCAATAAAAACTATTCTAACAAAGTCAGAACTCAATAAAAACTATTCTAACAAAGTCAGAACTCAATAAAAACTATTCTGACAAAGTCAGAACTCAATAAAAACTATTCTAACAAAGTCAGAACTCAATAAAAACTATTCTAACAAAGTCAGAACTCAATAAAAACTATTCTAACAAAGTCAGAACTCAATAAAAACTATTCTAACAAAGTCAGAACTCAATAAAAACTATTCTAACAAAGTCAGAACTCAATAAAAACTATTCTAACAAAGTCAGAACTCAATAAAAACTATTCTGACAAAGTCAGAACTCAATAAAAACTATTCTAACAAAGTCAGAACTCAATAAAAACTATTCTAACAAAGTCAGAACTCAATAAAAACTATTCTAACAAAGTCAGAACTCAATAAAAACTATTCTAACAAAGTCAGAACTCAATAAAAACTATTCTAACAAAGTCAGAACTCAATAAAAACTATTCTAACAAAGTCAGAACTCAATAAAAACTATTCTGACAAAGTCAGAACTCAATAAAAACTATTCTGACAAAGTCAGAACTCAATAAAAACTATTCTGACAAAGTCAGAACTCAATAAAAACTATTCTGACAAAGTCAGAACTCAATAAAAACTATTCTGACTAACGCCAGTAATGGAAATTCTGACAAATGACAACTTCAAAATTCTGACAAGTGCAGCGTCCCCAGTGGTAATACGTCCATGGGCCATCTTCTAATCCATGGTTGTCGCGATCCACCTACCCCCAAGTTTCGGCGCCTATCTTCATAAAAGAGGCGTTTTATTTGTTGTTACCAATTTGAGTATTCTTCCAGCGCTAAAAGACTGCGTATTTGATAGCTGAGCTTAATTATAGAATTCCAAATTTAGTTCCGATAAACTTATGTGTCAAGCAACTGAAACCAGGGATTTACTTACTGCTTTTTTTACTTACAAAAAGGTACCAAAATAATGTACAAATACAGATAGAATACTACAAACCACTCATGTTGGAGGAGCATACTTTGAAGAGAAATATTTTTGAGTGGAACGAGACTCTAGCGCAGTGGTTTCTAGCCTGGAGACACAGAGGTTCACAGATAATGAACAATCAAAGGATTCAAAACCAAAAAGTTTGAAGAGAGATGCTCTGAGTTTATTAAAGCTTGCCTCCTATGATAAAGTACGAAAGCTAGAAACAGACCTTGGGAGCATTAGAAGGATTTAATTCCTGGAGAATGTGTCTGAAGTCTTAGCAACTGATGGTTTACTTTTCTATGGAGAGATGTATGATACCTCATGTTTACATTGTCTACATACAGTCAGGCTTATAGGGAAGAGAAATGATCTATGAAAGCTGTGGAAAGGTCTCTGATGGTTGGAACTATAGTTAAACGATTGTAAGATTGTAGTATTTTGTCCGATACATCATTACTGTTATAATGTTGAAATCTATCCAGTGGATTCTCAGCTGCAGCTCTTGATGACTAACAAGTTGGCAACGTTCATCTACTGTAGAAGCAGTTTTATCTAAGTACGGTTTGTAAAGAGTGAAGAAATCACATCAACACGATAATCTCATGACAAAATAAGTTTAGACAGCTTGATTTGCGCCAGAAGTACGATATTATAAGAAAAAACTGCCAGATAGGAATCATCCTCTGTTTATACAGCTAAACTTGAATTCAACCGTAACATTTGTGAACACAGACTACTCACTGACTAACATTCAGCGTCTCATCAACTGATCTATGGGGTGACAGTTCAACTCCCACTAAAATATACTAATAAAGCTTAAATATTTATTTTTATTGAAATGATTGTGTTACGAATACTTTTGGTGCTGTGTATGTAGTGTACAATGAACATAATTATCAGTACTGAATAATGTCTAAAAATAGAATTATGAATAGTGTGGAGTGTAATGTAAGAAATATCTCAGGAACTATAGTCCTATGTATGCATTTAATTGAATAGAATTGCTTAATTCTCTGTAGAGCGAATTTAATCTATTTGATCAGTTCATAATTAGAATAATTACAAAGAAATAATGGCAACAGCAGATCCAGGATCTGGTCCTGTTAGTTTATTCGGAGTGAATACCAAACTCCAGAATAAAGTGAACTCGTTTAGAGAAGTGATTGAAAGGAAGAAGTTAGAAGTAAGAAGAGTCAGCAAAGAAATGAGAAGTCTTATCGAAAAGAAAGAAGAATCAATTATTCGAGAATTAGACACTATCTGGGAAGAATTGAATGCTAGAATGGAAGAAAAGAAAACTGAAATTCAGAAGGAAATTGAAGATATTGAGGCCTGCAAGTTAGAAATGGAGAAAAAGTTCAAAAAGTTAAACCCTACATTAAAACCTAAAATCGATATTTCGGATTCAATCGATTCTGTGAAAAGAGAGATGGACATAGATATTCCTAATGTGAAGTTAACGTGGAGAGTGGATGAATTGAAAGATTGTATAAATAGAATGTGTCGTTGTGATCAACAGATTCTAGTTTATAATGAAAATACTCGGTATCAACTGAAATGGAGTAAATGCGAGGAAGGAAGAAGAAACAATCAACTCTATTATCCATGTGGTGTAGCGACTAATCCTATGAATGAGAATATTTGTGTAGCTGACCAATGGAATCACAGAGTTCAGATTTTCTCTAGAGAAGGAGAATGGATCAGATCTGTGAAAGATGACGAAATGAAATATCCACAAAATATTCTATTTCACAACCAATCAATTTACGTACAATGTAGTGAAGCAATTCTGAAATTGAATGAATCCGCTGAGAAGAAAGAAAAGTCTAAATCTTATGATTTTAGTCTCGGAGGTATCTGTACAGATAATATTCATATTTATGTCGGTCAATGTGAGGGAATGAATCTAATAGTGTTAACTCTAGATTTGATTGAAGTAAACAGAATGTCTCTCAAGACTGAATTCTGTCAACAAGATACTGAAATCAGAGATATATCTCTATCTCAAGAATTGTTCTACATTTTGCTAATCAATACTGGCTTTCCAATTCAAGCATTTTCTAGAGAAGGCATTCTGACAAGATGTGTTGTTAAGAAAGATAGCATTAACTGTGCTTTTTGTTTCTGTCTAGATCAGCAACACAACATCTTAGTAGCAGACTATGGAGATTCTAAAGTGAAGATATTTTCCAATGAAGGGAAGCTACTCACTCAGTTCGGTGGGAATGGATCTGAGAAAGAACAGTTCTCTGGTCTTACTGGTATTTCTCTTTTTCAGCATGATTGTATCATTACAACAAATTATTCAAAGGGCCGAGACAAAATACAACTTTTCTATCCTACTTATTGAACTATAGTTTGTTATATCTTATATTTAGTTATATCTTCGTTTACTATATTAGAGTTCTTATGCACGTAGTGGTAGGAGGCATTGAGGCTGGCAACTTGCGACAACGGGATTATCAGCGTCTTGTTACCTTGTAGGAATATTATGTAGTCTTTAGTGAGAAGCCTGGAGAACAGACCGATGCGAGCATTCAATCGATACAGGCACTGCACCACTTCAAAAAGCAGACCACGACGCCTTCCCCCGAAGTGGGAGGAAGAAATCAACGTTCAGCTTGATGAATTTCTCAAACAGAACCTGTACCGGCCTTCCAGCTCGTCCTGGGCGAGCAACGTCGTGCTGGAAACAAAGAAAGACGGTCGCAATTGATTACAGAAAACACAATACCGTAACGAAAAAAGGCGCTTATAGCATCGCGCAGGTGCAAGCTATTCTCGATAAGCTGCACGGATTTTGATACTTCTCGGTATTGGATATAGCTTCCGCGTACTGATGCGTACCTATGAGGGAAAGTGATGTCGAAAAAATCGCCTTCAATACACCAAGAGGCCTTCATGAAATGACGGTAATGCCGTTCGGTTTTGTCAATGCGCAGGCAACGTTTCAGCGCCTAATAGACAATATATTTCAGAGAACACGGAATCGTACATCAATGATTGTATCATTTTCTCCAGAGATTTTGAGAGGAGCGGTCAGGAGAGTTGAGATCCGTGGTTTATTTCTAAGTCTGGCTCAGATAAATTATGCGGCGGGGCAATTAGAAGCTTGGGCATTAGTTGCAGCCTGCCGCAAGTGTGCGTTGTATCTGAGGGCCACCGGGAAGGTAGAACTCATTACGGAGGAAGAGGCGCGAACTGCACGTGTTGGCGAGGGAGAATGAGGAGAGGAACAAAAAACGAACCAGGGAGGGACGCAACAAATTTGCCCGATCGCCCCCCTAAACCGGGCGACCTAGTCCTGGAGCGAAACGAAGTGCGTGTTGATTCCCTAGATCCGGTCTTTAATGGGCCTTACCAGGTGATTGCCCGTAGAAGCGCGAATCTCAAGATTCGACGGAGGAGGGGCCCTAAGTGGACATGGATTAATGGGCGAAGAAGAAGCCACATTGGGGGTCGGAAGCCCATCAATTCCGGCGGCGCGGGAACCTGGAGAGGGCATTCAGGTTAGCGAGGATCCAATGAGAGGTCCCTGGACGCAAGTGGGCTGCCAGAACGAAGATACCCGATGCGAGTGCGTAAACCCAAATCATATCAGGATTACGTGATGGGGACGACCCCAATGCAACAGGAAATAACGAAAGCGAGTATCTCCCGTGAGGTCTTTCAAGGGGGGTGATGTTACGTTTATAGTGCCCATGTGGGAGGCCTATTCAACCGCTATTAGGCTTAAGTTATTTGGAAACCACTTAGCATATTAGGTTAGAGCAGGATCTAGTGTAAGCTCTGTGTCTCTACTTAATTTGTATTTCTTGTACTTATACATATAATAAGTGATTATCTAATCTATTGTCTCCGTCTATCCGGGAGTTAATAATTACCGTCACACCGCATATAAAAATTCATTTTCAATTATATACATCTACTTTCCTGTGACTATTCCTTCAGACTTATTTTAAGCTAATATATATACATGTACATTTTTTAACTACAATTACTATTGCGTAAAAGTCAAATAATTTTGCGTTCATTTGACAAGGTCTTGATTTCGAATAATTATTTGTATAAATCTGATTAAGTTGTTTAATCGTTAAATAATATAAATAATAATTTTTGGACATACACACCGTATCAATGCACTTCGTAATGACTATTGCCTTAGATGACTATCAAGTGCCATAATGACACATTTAGTTCACTAAATATTTCAGAACGAAAGTTAGTCTATATATCTACATATATCCAGCAAGAAAAAAGTAGTACGGAGCCCGCCGTACCAGCCGTACCGCTGTGTCGTCCCTGTGGGACTAGACTTAGGACAACACTTCTACTTCACTGAGCAATCATCCAGATACATACTAGTACATCTCTGTAGCGTTTTCAAATTCTCTTCACCGTAATTTACCTCAATTAAATTCAATTGAGTCTGATCCCATACTTAAGATTTGCTTTAAAGACAACAGCTCCCTTCTGTGCAACTCAGAGACAGAAGTAGAGAGTCCGTTTGTTTCCTGGAGAGCTCCTCTCCTGCTGACCTCACGTCCCTACCGCCGTGGCTCTAGACCGCAGGTATTTCTCTTTTCAGCTTGATTGCATCATCACAACAGATTATGTGAAGAGCAGAAAGGGGACCTGGACAAGAGGTGTGACTGAGCTCCCCTGTACCCACTCCCAACCGACAGACCCCTTCTCTCCCACTCGCTAGCGGACACAAAGTCCTTCTCTTTCCCATTCACTTCCAGCTGCCAGACGTTCTCCTGGTTCTGATGGACGCCGCTCTCAGAGATAACCGCACTCAGGACAGCCCCTCCTGAAGCTGAGAGAGTCCTGTCCAACTTCACACAGAGGACAGCTGGGAGGTCCCCGCGCATCCTGACATGAGCCTGAGTCTCACTACCCCGCCTACTCAGCTGATGCCAGCCAATCAACGGCCTTCACACCTTCAACTGTGATGACGTCACATTCCCTTCTATCAACTCGCCCCTCCCCCACGCCGCTAGCTCCCGACGCGAGAACCAGACTCTCTCTCCGATCCGACACTGCTCTAGCTCCAGAAGACAGTGACGTTTCAGCTCATCAATATTCAGTTACCTCATAAAAGCCAATAGGATCGAGCGATTGATCGCGATACTATCTTAGCCCGATCATTTCTCCGATCATATTTTGAAATTTGCATTGTGTTCTCTACTCATCATCATTAACGTATTCTATTTTATATGCTGTTAGCAATTTGAGTCTTCTTCCAGCGCTAAAAGACTTTGCGTATTTGATAGCATTTGAAAGGAGGAAGGAGCTAGAAACCAGCAGGTGTCAAGCAGGCTTTTGAGGTGGAGAATTAAAGTATGCACGTGATATCATGTCATTATAGGCGAATGATAATGTAATCATGGTTTTGCACTACAGCCGTAGCTTATGTATAAGCTTGTACTGTCTAGATGTCTTTCTTTCGCCGCTATGAGTCTTAGTTTTTACAAAAAAGATATTCGAATTCTACATCTAAAACCCCCAATTTCAATTGTTGAAAGTTAGTATCTAAAATAGAATCATCCACAGTGTGAATGAATTATGAGAAATATCTCAAAAGATATAGCGTTATGTACATTCGAGTATAGTATTTCACTGAAGTATTTTATTACCAATACATTGAATTGAATTGAACTGCTTAATTCTCTGTAGAGCAAACTCTATTTGATCTGTTCATAATTAAATAATAGCGGGCAATGGCAACAGCAGATTCAGGATCTGGTCCTGTTAGTTCATTTGGAGTGAATAACAAACTCCAGAATAAAGTGAACTCGTTTAGAGAAGTGATTGAAAGGAAGAAGTTAGAAGTAAGAAGAGTGAGCAAAGAAATAAGAAGTCTCATCGAAAAGAAAGAAGAATCAATAATCCGAGAATTAGACAGCATTTGCGACGAAGTGAGTGCTAGAATGGAGAAGAAGAAAACTGAAATTCAGAAGGAAATCGAAGATATTGAGGCTTCCAAGTTAGAAATGGAACAAAAGCTTAAAAAATTGAACCCAACATCAAAGCCTAAAATCGATATTTCGGATTTTATCGATTCTGCGAAAAGAGAAATGGATATAGATATTCCTAATGTGAAGCTAACGTGGAGAATGGATGAATTGAAAGATTGTATAAATAGAATGTGTCGTTGTGATCAACAGATTCTAGTTTATAATGAAGATACTCGGTATCAACTGAAATGGAGTAAATGCGAGGATGGAAGAGGAGACAATCAACTCTCTGGTCCATGGGGTATAGCGACTAATCCTATGAATGAGAATATTTATGTAGCTGACCAATCGAATCACAGAGTTCAGATTTTCTCTAAAGAAGGAGAATGGATCAGATCTGTGAAAGTTGACGAAATGAAAAATCCACAAAATATTCTATTTCACAACCAATCAATTTACGTACAATGTAATAGTGCAATTCTGAAATTGAATGAATCCACTGGGAAGAAAGAAAAGTCTAAATCATAAGATTTTTATCTCGGAGGTATCTGTACAGATAATATTCATATTTATGTCGGTCAATGGAAGGGAATGAATCTAATAGTGTTAACTCTAGATTTGATTGAAGAAAAGAGAATTTCTTTCAAGACTGAATTCTGTAAACAAGATACTAAAATCAGAGATATATCTCTATCTCAAGAATTGTTTTATATTTTGCTAATCAATACAGAATTTCCAATTCAAGCATTTTCTAGAGACGGCATTCTGACAAGATGTGTTGTTAAGAAAGATAGCATTAACAGTGCTTCTTGTTTCTGTCTAGATCAGCAACACAACATCTTAGTAGCAGACAATGGAGACTCTAAAGTGAAGATATTTTCCAATGAAGGGAAGCTACTCACTCAGTTCGGTGAGAAAGGATCTGAGAAAGGACAGTTCTCTAGTCTCACTGGTATTTCTCTTTTCCAGCATGATTGTATCATTACAACAGATTGTGGAAAGAACCGAGACAAACTTCAACTTTTCTATCCTATTTGCTAACAATAAACTTTTTCTTATATCAAACTTTTTGTTTATTAGGTTCTTATAATATTTTTTCTCTGTAATAATCTCTCTTTTTGTTATTTAATTCCATTTTATTTTATCTCTTGAGCCTCGTGGCCTTCCTCTTCTAGTGCCTGCTATTACCCAGTGCACTCATTGCATTGGGGGTAATCCTGTATCTTAGCACAGAGAGTAATGGCATTACCAAATACACTCATTCCTGTGCATAGCTCCCACCGACTAGCACAGAGTTGAGCAGAGTGGTGAACACGACACAGGCAGTGCTGTGGCTGGTGTCGGCTGCCTACCTCTCCGCCTTCCTCTCCCTCTTCTTCCAAGTCCCGGGCCTCTACGGATCCAGGGGAGTGCTGCCCGTGCACACGCAGCTCCCGCCCAACTCAGATCCCTTCCTGTCCAACTGGCTGTCCCGCCCCACGCTCCTCTGGCTCTCCTACGCGGCGGGACTGGACCCCTCCTCAGGAATGTTGATCCTAACTCTGGCGGGAACGGCGCTCAGCTTCCTCACTCTGATCGCGCGTAAGGTGCGTTCCCCGCCCTTTTAACTGGCGCTGTACTTGCTGTACCTGTCCCTGCACCAGGGGGGCGGGGTCTTCCTCTGGTTCCAGTGGGACGCCCTGCTCCTGGAGACGGGCTTCCTGGCGTTCTTCCTCGCGCCGCTCGAGCCTCTCCTCCTCCTGCCCCCCGCCCCCAGGCCCTGGGACCGCCTGAAGCTGTGGGTGGTCCGCTGGTTGGCCTTCAGACTCGTCTTCTGCTCGGGCGCGGTGAAGCTGAGCGCCGGGTGTCCCACGTGGTGGGGGCTCACGGCCCTCCAGACTCACTTCGAATCGCAGTGCATCCCCTCACAGCTGGGATGGGCGCTGCATCAGCTGCCTGAGTGGGTGCTGAGGGTCTCCGTGGTGCTCACTTTCTTCACGGAGGTCGCGACCCCGCTCCTCTTCTTGGCGCCTTCCCGCCTCCTGAGACTCGTGGCCTTCCTCTTCCAGTGCCTGCTCGTGCTCGGGATAAACCTGTCCGGGAACTACAACTTCTTCGGGATCCTCACGCTCGCCGCTTCCTTCGCTCTCCTGGACGATGGCCTGCTCTCAGCTGGAGGGGGACTGGCACGAGTTCGAGTTCCGCTACAAACCGGGAAACGTCTCAAGAGCGCCGCCGTTCCTGGCCCCGCATCAGCCCCGGCTGGACTGGCAGATGTGGTTCGCGGCGCTCTCCACCTATCAGCGCGCGCCCTGGGTGGTCCAGCTGATCAACAGACTCCTGCACAACGAGTCTACCGTCCGCGCTCTCCTCAAGAACCCCCCCGCGCGTCCAGAGTTCGTCCGCGCCTCTCTCTTCCTCTACCACTTCAAGGGAGAGGGAGAGGACTGGTGGTGGAGGGAGAGGAAGGAGGAGTTCGTGCCTCCCTTCACACAGGACCCCAAGACCGTGGTGGAGTTCCTGAAGAACGCCGGAATGTGGAGTGAGACCGCTGCTGGGGACTCTGCTGCTGACAGGTTAATCTACAAGTTCTATTGGTCAGTGCTGGACATGGTGTCTCCTCATGTGGCTATCTGGGCTGCATTCCTGCTGGCTCTCTCTGTTGTTACAGCTGGCTCTGCTACGGCTAGGTGTAGGAAATATGTCGGTACGCTTGTGCCATTTGCAACACTTTTAAGTGTGTCAGCTGTCTGCTACCTCCTAGCTCGATCTGCTGGCTGAGAATAGAACTTGTTTAGCTTAGTTAGCCAATCAATTCTGTTTTTTAAATATATGCAACTTTGATATTTTCAGTTTTACGCGTCAGTTTACGATTCTATTAAATTAGAATACATGTTTCTAAAAATAGATCTAATCATTTGTTTTTCTAGTGCAATATTTACTACAAAACAAAATGAATCAAGGAAAATCTCTTTCCTCTTCATTAGATATATTTATACATATTTGAGCCGAGAATTCTAATCTAACTGACCTCCATTTCCAATACATATATTCGAGAACAATTATTTATTTGAATACGAGAATACACATCTTGAAATCGGATAGAAAACTGATGACTTTGGTTATAGATTCAAACGATGTAGAGTAGTACAGCCGTAGATTGCAAAGTATAGCAACGTCAGTGAATTACAGAAGAACAACTTTGTAACGACTTATGTGTATATTTAATCTACTCATTAAATTAATGTTTGATTCCATCCCCGATTAATTATATTTTAAGAAAGCGGGTCAGTTTAGTAGAATTTAATTGTTCTCAACAAGAAAGGTACAGTTGAGTTAGATCAAGAATACAGCAATAAGCTTCTAACTACTCTAGAATGAGCTGAACTAGTGACAAGGTGTTAGTGAGTTAGTTAGTTGGGTGGAGCTGTCATCTAACCTCCTCCGATAGGTAAATCGAAAGGGTTAACCGGAAGATCGATACGTCCGATCGGTAGATCGATAGGGGTGAGCACATCGAGGTGTGTGGAGAGAACTTCCTTCCGAGAAGAGTTCTTGTTGGAAGAGCTGAGCTGTTTGCCAATCATCTTACTGCTGAGTTAGTAGTTGAGAAGAGAGAGTAAAGTTGAGTAGAGTGGAGAGATGATTGGAGTGTATTCTTGATCGAACTGATCTCACTCCGAATCCGTTCTTATTTATACTCGTGTGCGTTGCTAAGTGGCTGATTGAGGTATGTCGAGTGACAGGCTGAATCCAATACTACATTGTAGAATGCCTGTCCACTTGAATTCAATGCATTCGATTCAGTCTGCCACTCGACATACTTCAATCAGCAACTTAGCAACGCACACGAGTATAAATAAGAACGGATTCGGAGTGAGATCAGTTCGATCAAGAATACACTCCAATCATCTCTCCACTCTACACAACCTTACTCTCTCTTCTCAACCACTAACTCAGCAGTAAGATGATTGGCAAACAGCTCATCTCTTCCAACAAGAATTCTTCTCGGAAGGAAGTTCTCTCCACACACCTCGATGTGCTCACCCCTATCGATCTACCGATCGGACGTATCGATCTTCCGGTTAACCCTTTCGATTTACCTATCGGAGGAGGTTAGATGACAGCTCCACCCAACTAACTAACTCACTAACACCTTGTCACTAGTTCAGCTCATTCTAGAGTAGTTAGAAGCTTATTGCTGTATTCTTGATCTAACTCAACTGTACCTTTCTTGTTGAGAACAAATTAAATTCTACTAAACTGACCCGTTTTCTCAAATTGGGAATTTATGGTAACTATGGTAACTTGGTAACTTAGGGAACTAGCTTGCCATCTTGCTACGACGCAGTGTCCGCAAGCCGCGATTCGCAAGCAAGCGAAGCGCGCGCTTGTTACTTAGAATTGAGTTAAGGTATATTTTAAGAATTCTAGTTAGATTTTCCAGATTTCACACAACCGTGACCTACGTTATAATAATAAGACCAGTTCACTCTTAAGGAAAATGTGAGCATGGATGTCATCGAAGCATTTGAAGAGTAAAAAAATATTTTAGAAACTGTAGTCCTATGTAAGATTGTAATATTTCACTGGGATGTTATTATACAATGAGTTGAACTGCTTAATTCTCTGTAAAGCAAACTTAATCTTTTTATCTGTTCATAATTGGAATACTTACAAAGAAATATGGCAACAGCAGATCCAGGATCTGATCCTGTTAGTTTATTCGGAGTGAGAAACAAACTCCAGAGTAAAATGAACTCGTTTAGAGAAGTGATTGAAAGGAAGAAGTTGGAAGTAAGAAGAGTCAGCAAAGAAATGAGAAGTCTTATCGAAAAGAAAGAAGAAGAAATAATCCGAGAATTGGATGCTATTTGGGAAGAAGTGAATGCTAGAATGGAGAAGAAGAAAGCTGAAACTCAGAAAAAAATCAAAAAAATGGAAGAGGAAAGGAATGGAAAATATTTTTCGCGAACTAAATCCTACTTCTATCACATTTTCTCAATTTTCTGATACCATTGATTCTGTAAAAAGGGAAATGGATATTGATATTCCTAATGTGAAGTTGACGTGGAGAATGGATGAATTGAAAGATTGTATAAATAGAATGTGTCGTTGTGATCAACAGATTCTAGTTTATAGCGAAGATACTCGGTATCAACTGAAATGGAGTAAATGCGAGGAAGGAAGAGGAAACAATCAACTCAAGAATCCATGGAGTATAGCGACTAATCCTATGAATGAGAATTTTTATGTAACTGACCAATCGAATCATAGAATTCAGATTTTCTCTAGAGAAGGAGAATGGATCAGATCTGTGAAAAATAGCGAAATTAAATATGCACAGAATATTTTATTTCACAACCAATCAATTTACGTACAATGTTATATAAAAATTCTAAAATTGAATCAATTCACTGGGAAGAAAGAAAGGTCTAAATCTTATGATTTTAGTCTCTGAGGTATCTGTACAGATAATATTAATATTTATGTCGGCCAACTGACTGGAATGAATCTAATAGTGTTAACTCTAGATTTGATTGAAGAAAAGAGAATATCTCTTAAGAGTGAATTCTGTAAAGAAGATACTGAAATCAGAGATATATCTCTATCTCAAGAATTGTTCTACATTTTGCTGTTCAAAAATGAATTTCCAATTCAAGCATTTTCTAGAGAAGGCATTTTGACAAGATGTGTTGTTAAGAAAGATAGCATTAACTGTGTTTTTTGTTTCTGTCTAGATCAGCTACGCCTACACAACATCTTAGTAGCAGACTGGAGACTCTAAAGTGAAGATATTTTCCAATGAAGGAGAGCTACTCGCTCAGTTCGGTGAGAAAAGATCTGAGAAAGGACAGTTCTCTCGTCTTATTGGTATTTCTCTTTTTCAGCATGATTGTATCATTCCTACAGATAATGTAAAGAGCAGAGACATACTTCAACTTTTCTATCCTATTTATTGAATAATGAAGTTTTTTTCATATATTGAAAAGTACTGGGCATGCGCCTATCTATCTGGACCAAATCCATGTGCCTACCTATCTTATATTAAATACTTTCATCCGCATGCGGAAACAAATCCTGGCTAAATTGAATTCTTTCTCTGTGTGTAGTATTCTACGATGTTCATGACTTTGATCTCTTCTCGCACCAAGGAGATAGCTGTAAATTTAGAAATTGTTTTTTGTTCATTTGCTATTTATTATTGTACAAGCGCGCTTCGCTTGCTTGCGCTGCGCGGCTTGCGGACACAAAGTGTCCGCAATAATTTATCATATCGATCTGAAAATATAAAAATATATATTCGAAATCTACACCCCTAAAAACCCCTTGTCAACCGTTAGAAGCTAGTCTCTAGTATAATTTTCAAAATTCGTCAAATCGTGTGAAAATATGTATATAAAGGTGTGAAAATATACAAATAACCTTTTTACTGCCATGCACTATCATATGTAATTGAGACATTTATATAAGTTATTGCTTTGAAGTATTAATAACAATGACAGCCTACAATAGTGTCTTATAATGATTTCTATTGTGAGAGTGAAGCCGCACATAGTATTGTATAGAAAAGGTGTGAAAAATTGTTTTCCATTTTTTTTGCAGAGGTGTTAAAATTTCGCTTAGCTTTTCGAACTTAATCCTAGATTCATCATTTGACACCTACATGCCAATTTTCGTATCTCTACGACTTGCCAATTCTTCAATCAATTTGGACAAACAAACAAACAAAAAAATCCTAGCATTTTAATATATAAGATAGTAACGAAAACCTAGCGTCGGGAAGGGAATATGCCTGGGATATCCTATGTTATAATCGTAGCTTCACATTTAATCGAAAGTCTATTTCTAATTGGGAAATCCAGATTCCATTCCTTACTGGGGTCTTAGTAAAGTTATGTGCCAATTAAGAATATTCTTACTTAATGCAAAATAATGGAATAATCTTACATTCTTAAAAAATCCTACTTAGTGCACCAAAGTAGGAATTACACATTTTTATTTACAATGTATTTGGGGTTTACTAGCAATTTCGGGGTTGCATATGGAGAGTATGAGAACAAATGTATTTTGTTCTTAGATTAATCAAGAAATTTATCATTTAATTATCATAATGCGCCTATTTTTGACAGAATTTGCAATCAAAACAGAGATACTTTATAACTGACCTCAAATTAGTTAGTCCACATTGAAACTCTTCTCAGCTTTGATCTTTTAAGTTGGCTAATTATTTGTTCATATCCCAATTTTGTAGCGCCAGCTAAGAATATTATTACTCAGCGAAGAACAGTAACACAATCTACATTGTAATATATTTACTATATTGTAGGAATTATCTTATATATTAAAACGGTAGGATTTTTTTTTGTTCGTATGTTTGTCCGAATTGATTGAAAAATTGGCAAGTCGTGGAGATATGAAAATGGGCATGTAGGTGTCAAATGATATGACTACGATTAAGTTCTAAGATCTAAGCGAAATTTTCACATCTCTGCAAAAAAAATGGAAAACGATTTTTCGCACCTTTTCTATACAAAATAAATGACTACACTATCACAATAGAAATCATTGTACAAGTACGACACTACAATAAATAGATCGTCATTGTTATTAATACTTCAAAGCCAATACTTATGTTTGATATCTTAAATGTATCATAGTGTATGGCTATAAAAAATATTATCTGCTTATTTTCACACCATTTGATGAATTTTGAAAATAATGCAAGAGACTAGCTTCCAACGGGTGACTTGGGGTTTTCAGGGGTGTAGATTTCTAATATCATATTTTCAGATCTATATGATAAATTATTTGTTTACTTTTGTTTACAATAGATACATAAAGTAAACAAATCTCAAAAATATGCCAGAAACTTGCTTTAAACGGTTGACATGGGGTTTTCAGGGCTGTAGATTTCGAATATCATATTTTCGAGTAAATTTGATCATCAACTTTTTTACTTTTGTTTACAAAAGTTACATAAAGTAAACAAATTACAAAAATGGGCTAGAGTCTAGCTTCCAACGGTTGACATGGGGTTTTTAGTGCTGTAGATTTTGAATATTATATTTTCGGATCCATATGAGAAATTATTCGTCGACCTTTGTTTACAATATTTATTTAAATGAAAATAATCCAAAATATGTTTGATTGAGTGACTCCAGGGGCCCGCAGGGTGACTCTGCGGACAAGCAGTGTCCGCAAGCCGCGCAGCGCAAGCAAGCGAAGCGTGTTTGTACGCATAATATCTGCAATTCTCTGTGTTCTATCGTTTTGAAATGAAACTCGTCAGTTAAAATGCGTCTTTTTATTGCACAGTCCCGGCAAAAAGTCTGGATTATTGATGTAATAACAAATTTTGTTGCAAATATTTTTATAAATTTAATCCAATGAAAATCTAGACTCTAGAGTCTACTCTTTCTAATACACGTAAAATATGAAATATTTAATCAAAATGTATGATATATTTATTTCGGGGTAAATTAAAAAAAATACTAAATATTCCAGACTTTTTGCCGGTACTAGTATATGTATGTATGTATGTATGTATGTTCGCAAAACTTCAATAAAGGCCATTCAAACAGCTGAAATTTCACATATTATGAAGTCAATGGCATTTATTTGTTCAAATAGAAAATGAATTTATAGCAGATACAAATTCATTTTCTACACAATTATTAAACTCACTATACAGGTTTTTAACTGAATAATTCTCCATCAAGGTTGCATATTCCAATATTCAATACCGTATACCACAGTCACATGAGCACACACTATATAAGATGGCATTAGTGGTATTATGTGGTACAATTAAACATATTTATGCGATTTGGTTGAAAGAAGATTACATGTAGAAGTGAATAGAGAATACGAATTTGAAGCTAAATTAAGCACGTATATTGTACCAATGAAGCTATAAAAGATCTGCATTGAAAATATTTGTGTTACGAATAATTTTAGTTGGACCTTGAATTGCTTAATTCTCTGTAGAGCAGCCTTAATCTATTTGATCTGTTCATAATTGGAATAGTTACAAGCAGATAATAATGGCAACAGCAGATCCAGGATCTGGTCCTGTTAGTTTATTCGGAGTGAGTAACAAACTCCAATATAAAATGAACTCGTTTAGGGAAGTGATTGAAAGGAAGAAGTCTGAAATTAGAAAAGTGAGCAAAGAAATGAGAAGTCTTATCGAAAAGAAAGAAGAATCAATAATCCGAGAATTAGACACAATCTGGGAAGAAGTGAATGCTAGAACGGAGGAAAAGCAAAGTGAAATTCAGAAAAAGCTCAAAACAATTGAAAAGCACAGGAAAGAAATGGAAAATATTTTTCGTGAATTGAAGCCCACTACAACTCCATTTTCTCAAATTTCTGATGCCACTGATTCAGTAAAAAGAGAAATGGATATTGATATTCCTAATGTGAAGTTAACGTGGAGAGTGAATGAATTGAAAGATTGTATAAATAGAATGTGTCGTTGTGATCAACAGATTCTAGTTTATAATGAAGATACTCGGTATCAACTGAAATGGAGTAAATGCGAGGAAGGAAGTGGAGACAATCAACTCTATCATCCATGGGGTGTAGCGACTAATCCTATGAATGAGAATATTTATGTAATTGACCAATCGAATCGTAGAATTCAGATTTTCTCTAGAGAAGGAGAATGGATCAGATCTGTGAAAGATGACAAAATGGAATATCCAGAAAATATTCTATTTCACCACCAATCAATTTACGTACAATGTAATAGAGCAATTCTGAAATTGAAACAATTCACGGAGAAGAAAGAAAAGTCTAAATCTTATGATTTTCCTCTCAAAGGTATCTGTACAGATAATATTCAGATTTATGTCGGTCAATGGATTGGAATGAATCTAATAGTGTTTACTCTAGATTTGATTGAGGAAAACAGAATATCTCTCAGAACTGAATTCTGTAAACAAGATGCTCAAATCAGAGATATATCTCTATCTCAGGGATTGTTTTACATTTTGCTATCCAATACAGAATTTCCAATTCAAGCATTTTCTAGAGAAGGCATTCTGACAAGATGTGTTGTTAAGAAAGATAGCATTAACAGTGCTTTTTGTTTCTGTCTAGATCAGCAACACAACATCTTAGTAGCAGACTTTGGAGACTCTAAAGTGAAGATATTTTCCAATAAAGGGAAGCTACTCACTCAGTTCGGTGAGGAAGGATCTGAGAAAGGACAGTTCTCTAGTCTTATTGGTATTTCTCTTTTTCAGCATGATTGTATCATTACAACAGATTATGAAAAGAGCAGAGCCAAACTTCAACTTTTCTATCCTATTTTTTGAACAATAAACTTTTTCTTATATCATTCGTTTTGTTAATTCGTTCTTATAATATTTTTTCTTATTTTCATATTTCTTGTTAATTTTTTTATATTATTTCTCTCTGTTATAATCTCTCTTTTTCTTATTTAAATCCAATTTTAGTACTAATTTTCTCTATCGACGCCATTGCTAACTTCTCTCCATTGAAACATGAAATTATTCGTCTTAAAATATTCTGTACACATTTAATTGAGTGAGTATAATCACGTTCACAGGTTTTCTATCTATTATCATGTACTTGGATACTCATCGCCAGGTCCTACCGAATTTGCGAAATCTATGGGCAATTTTGAGTTCTACTCTTAAAATAGTAATTTTCATGGTCCCTCTGCTAATCCAGGATTGGCCAATCCCACTCAGCCCCCCAGGTTCGGCGCCTATCGTCATAAAAGAAGCGTAGCTAAGTTGTCTTTCATACGGACAAGGCTTCAACTCAATAATTCATGCCGCCCCTAAAATTCAATTGGCTATATCTCTGCTATAACATTGGTATATGACTGTGGAATGTTATCTTAAAGTTCTCCGGCCATCCCACAGACTATAGCTTCCCCAGAGTTCTGTTACAAATAACCCGCTTAATTCCAGCACATTTCTAGGATGTTATCAGTGCCTCTGGCTTTAGATACGATTTTTGTGTATAGTTATTTTTGAGAATATTAAATTGTATTTGTATTAGACTGCCAGATGGAAATGTGTTCTTAACCGCAGTAATTAATAAATATTGAATGTTGTTCTTATCTTATTATTAGAAATTCAAAAATAAACTGTACATAAATAATGAGAATACTGGAACCAGGCACGGTACATCTCGAAAAGCAGCACAGCTGGATTATTATTCAAGTTTGATTTATCTAGTCCGCACCAGGTATTCAAATGTCTGACTGCATACACACCGTATCAAAGTACTCACTGACTACTGTCTTAGATAATTATCAGGTTTTATAATGGCATAATGGGTTCACTAGATATTTCAGAACGAGAGTAACTGTCCATACATCTACAAATAACCGGCACGAAAAAAGTAGTACAGTGTTCTCCGTACCAGCCGTACTGCTGTGTGACACCTGTGGGACTAGACTTGGGACTACACCTCTACTTAACTAAGCAATCATCCAGATACATACTAGTACATCTCTGTAGCGTTTTCAAATTCTCTTCACCGTAATTTACTTCAATTAAATTCAATCGCGCCTGATCCCATACAATAAATTTATCTGTTCCAATCAAGCTATAAAAAATTTAAAATGAAAATATTTGAGTGACACTCAAATCAGAGATATATCTCTATCTCAAGAATTGTTTTACATTTTGCTATTCAATACTGAATTTCCAATTCAAGCATTTTCTAGAGAAGGCATTCTGACAAGATGTGATATTAAGAAAGATAGCATTAACTGTGCTTATTGTTTCTGTCTAGATCAGCAACACAACATCTTAGTAGCAGACAGTGGAGATTCTAAAGTGAAGATATTTTCCAATGAAGGGAAGCTACTCACTCAGTTCGGTGAGGAAGGATCTGAGAAAGACAGTTTTCTAGTCTTACTGGTATTTCTCTTTTTCATCATGATTGTATCATTACAGCAGATTATAGGAAGAGACGAGACAAACTTCAACTTTTCTATCCTATTTATTGAGCATATTATTCGTTATATCTTATAGTTTACTGTTTTACATCATCTTTTACTATATTGAGCTTCTTATGCACGTATATTTTCTTTGTTATAACTTCTGTTTTTCTAATTTCATTTCTTACTACTGATTTCTCTATGGACACTATTGCTAGTTTCTTTTTTAATGTCCTGTCCTCTCAGGGTATAATCCAATACAAGTTAAATAGGATTCACTTTTCAGAACCGATCTGAATCCGAAATGAATCCCTGACTGGCAATTCAAGAGATTTGTAAAGAGTTTAATTACTTTGGTCAGTTTGGATCATATCTTGAAAACCACAAGTGCTTGACATTTAAATGAAAAATAGGAAATATACTACTTCCTATTAAGCGACAATACAATTTCGACGTCTAAATTAAATGGTCTACGAGTTATTAGACAATTTATCATATTGGTCACATTTGGTAATTTGTCGAATATCTCGTAAACCATTGAATTTAGGCGTCGAAATTAGATTATCGCTTAATAGGAAGTAGTCTATTCGCTATCAAATGGAATTACATTTGGATGTCTAGCTATCGTGGTTTTCAAGATATAACCCAACTGACCAAACACGTTTCCATAGCAACACTGGAATGTAGCAACATTCCATAAAAAATCCAAATTTTTCGTATTAACCCATTCACATCTCAGTTCTAGCCGAAAAACTTTTAATAAAAACACTTACAAGTGCCCTTAAACGACCCTGAAAATCACCAAATTTGTCACAAATATAACCTATTGCACAACCATATGATGACTAATCTAAATTTTAATAACTGATATGAGTACTTTGACACCATATTTATATATGCTGGTAATACATTCCTAAGCTCTATTGTGCTTTGTTAATGATTTAAGGCAGCTCATATACTAGTTCAACCATCTTCTAACGCATCTTAGTCGAGTTACTCTGAGGCCTTATATACAGTAGGCTATGCATCAATCTAAATTTTCGTTTACAAGATACTATAAAAGGTAGTTGTATTAATTCTAGGCAGAGGAAGGAGGAATTAGATAGGTACTGGAGACAATATTTAATAGATATATAAACAAATGTAAAATGTAAATAAATAAATAAAACAAATTTAATACAATTTTAATTTATGATCCTCACAACCAACACAAATAATAATACTTGTATTAAAAGAAAGAAAAAAATTATAGATTTATATGTATACCCCCCGAATCCAAGCTAATATGTTCTCAGGGGTTTACAATCTGAGTGAGGTGCTAATCTGGGTGAGGTGTCTCAAGCTTATAATACTATTCAGTAAATCTCCTAACCTAGAAAATATATGTATATCATGATGCATATTTTTATCAGCTATAAACACTAGTATTATTTACTTTAACATCTCTTGACTTACTAACTTCTTATTTCCTAATTCTCTAATAAATTTAAAATCTAAGCTTAACACTTTATTAAAACAATCTGCTACAAACACTTCATTATTATCCACGGTTATACCTAATGAATATTAAAGTTCTAACTCTTACATTCTAATTTATAGTTTTGTGTTCTATATTTTAGGACTTTATTCAAATCAGAATCAGTTACAAATAATCAATCTTTGTATAGAGCTATGGAGTGAGGATTACTTAACTCTCCCTTAGCAAATTCTCTAATGAACTGGCCCTCCAAACTAACTAACTGAATTCTACTGTTCAACTTGTCAGTTATGAATATATTTCCTTTCCCATCTATCGCTACACCATATGGATTATATAGTTCTACTCTACCTTTCCCTCGCTTGCCTATATACATAATAGGATGTTCTTTCGTGCAGTATATGGCAGCTACATCTTGTAGAGATACTTCTCTATCTTTTGTAGTAGATCGTGCAGAAGAGATGTGTTGAAGTGAGGAAGTGGGATAGGAGTTGTTTGTTCAAATTTTTGTTTCCTTTTCTACATCTTTTGAATTTCTTGTTTTGTAGGTCAACTATGAGATTCTGCTCTACTGGTGCATCTTCAATCCCTCTGATCAGCTGATTCAGATCCTTGATCTGTTTCTGTCTCGTCTCCTCTTTGCTGAAGTAATTAGAACTCATCTCATACAGCTCTACCAGCAGCTGGTCTCTCCTCTCTTCCAGTTTTTTAATCAGAGAGTTGAAGGTGGATTTGATGTTGTGTTCTACTCTTGAAAACGCATTGGAATGGAGGGAAGGCTCACTCTCAGGCAATCTTGAAGCCATTGATTGTTCTCTCTGTTTGATTTGTAGTTATTAATAATGAATTATTTACTGAGTGTATATCAGATGAGAAGTGTGCTGGTGTAATGAACTGATAGTGTGTGTTGTGTCGTAGTTTTAGGGAGAGACTGATTAGAGAATGACTGGTAGGTTTGTGGTTAGTTTCCTTGAAGCAGGAGAGTGTCACGATTCTGAAAGGATATCTCCATGTGTAACAGCTTTCACACTAAAAAAATACTTTCAATGTTCCTACTTTATACTCTATTAGACTATACAATCGAACCTGCTATAACGACCACTCTATATAATGGTCACCTGTCTATAGCGGTTACCAATGAACAGTCCCGTCCGAAATTCCATAATATTGAACCTGTAAAATTAAATTCCTTTCACTAGAACTGATATAAGAATAAATATTGACAAAATAAATAAATAGTAATAATTAGAAGTGATAAATAAAATAAATTCTGACACAGCAAAATGAGATATTTAGAAAAATATTCGAATTCTATTAAAAGTCGTTTAAGGAAATAGAGCTAATGAGGCGTTAATGAAAGGTGTAGATTAGGAAATGAAAAGACGATTATCTCTGTAAATATATAAGTAGGACTCTACCTTCTGAATTCAGTAGAACTCCAATCGGCATTCGAACGATACTATTGGTTGTGTGCACTAATTCACCTTGGTTGTTGATAATAAATAAGCATTTTGACCACAATCATAGACAATAAAGTTACCAGATCCATCTACAAGGACGACAGGAAGAGATGTAAAGTATTTGGAAATAGAAATGAGAATAGTATTGTGTGTTGATTGAAGTCATGAGTGAAGGAGTGTAGGAAAGTTGACTGTACGTCGGAAAGTGCATAAATGAATTCGTTAGTAAGTCTGATGTCATAAAGAAATTCCAGTATTCTGTTTCCAAACACATACCGTAGGTTGTAGTATAGATAAGATATCCCACTTGTACATTCCTTCTAGCCAAGATATCCTCCAGGTGCTCGGGTTACAAGCTGGATTATAATCAAAGCGATAATGTTATTGGAGACACGTAACTAACTAGTGGTTATGTCTTGACAAAGAATTTGCATAAGAACCCAAACTAATTAATTCTAAAATCTCGCCTTTACAAAGTTCATTGAACATCTCATCACAGCTATCTAACTTAGATAAATAGAGAAGGATACTCCCTCATTATCTTCAAACCTCGGAATACAGTAACACCTAGACTATTCGAGACTTTGCAATCTCACGAAATCTTTCAT
Organism: Aphrocallistes beatrix; assembly: GCA_963281255.1. NCBI lineage: Eukaryota > Metazoa > Porifera > Hexactinellida > Sceptrulophora > Aphrocallistidae > Aphrocallistes > Aphrocallistes beatrix. The sequence goes on from OY725488.1 coordinate 9,547,213, forward strand.
ACTTTTCAAACACGCAACAGGATTTATCGACCAGAGATCAGGAATAATTTAACTGAATCAAATGTATAAGTAACTGGTAACGAAGACGCGAAGGAAATGTTGAAACTATGCATCGATAACAAAATTATAACAAACGGCATGAACGACATATCTGATTTCTCAGCATTGTGAAAAGAAACGATTTAGCTGATAAGGTTCGCCATTATCCACCCATATTCCAGAAAGGAGGAAATCAATAATGCATTAAGACTTGACACTGATGTCTGTAATGCTGATTTGGAAGTGTGCCTGAAACGTTACATGAAAACACACAACAAATATGTAAACGCCGTCCTTGATGAAGGCAGTGTCCCGATCGAATCTGTCTACACATCACTCACTGTGATTAAGGTTAAGCCAGCCGAAAAGGGAGAGAAAGAGGAGAGCGACATAAATGAAATAGACTTCCTGCGAAATATCCATAACAGTGTTCACCACCACACCGTTGAAGTAGTTGGCTTTGAGTCAATCGTCACTATTAGTCCGAGTAGCGAGAATCCCATCTGGTGCTTGATCGGCAACCCCGGTAGTAGTAGGAGTTTTCTCTGCGAGAACTTGACCTATTTATACGGTACCCACTCCCTGGACAATTTCAGCTACGGCCTTTATATTCCTTGTCGTAGCAAAGAGTGGCACAAAATGGAAGAAGCGAGATACGAAGCGGGAAATCCAGTCAACGAGTTCATATCAGTAGGCCTGTCCATCTACAAGATGGTAATTCGATTTATGAGTGGCATCTTGAGACAGAACGCAGGTCGCATCACGCCTATTCTCTTTTAACATGTAATGCCTAACCACTGTCTCTCTTCGAAGTGCCGATGATTTATCAATTGCATTATTTCACTGAACTTGTAGGCTGGACAGAATTCACAAAATCATTTCTCTCATTGCCCACTCTAATTAGTGAAATGAATTGTGATTCCATTTGTAAACATTTCGCCTATTTTAAAGCGAAGTTTCCGTCTCCTCCCCACTTGGATTTCATATTCACTTTGTCACCGAATGAATGGCATTGTTTCATGCGGTCATTGAGATATGTTCATGGTTTTCATATCATATATATTCATTCCGGTTTTGTTAACCCTACACAGTTCAATTATCTCTTAACTTCACTCTCCTCCTGACATCTCGATCATCTAGCTCTCATTTTAGTTGAGGAAGATTTCGACTTATTTTGGTCTGTTCAAATTGATATCGTTACAGCTGTCCAATTGCAATTTCACACCTGATGATATGAGTTGGTCGTACAGAGCTTTAACTGTAATGAAGTCACTCGTCTATTCGACACTATATTACACCCCATCACAATACTCTGGAATATTGGTGCTCTGTCACAGTCTTTTTTTAATTCGATTCAATTCCAAACGTATATATTAAAAATCAATGTTATTTGAGGAACTGGGAGGTGCTAGAAATGTGAAATTCGGCACACAAGTAAATAATAATGAGTCTACGAGGGAGTTCGAAGATCTAAGCGAAATCTTCACACCTCGCTGAGATAGGTGACAAATTGTGCTGACAAATGAAATTCAATTATTCTATACAGTAATACAATACATTGGGATCTAAACAGTAATCATTTATACATTTACAATGCATACAATTGAAAGGATTATTCGTGGTTTAAGATCAGTAGTTCATGTTAGAACCAATAAGCTAGTATTCTGTTCTTATAATGTGATTCATTCGATTTCATTTCACTTTAAAGATTGAATACAGTTATTTTGAATCTATTATTTGATTGTTAAAAGTTATTTTATGATTAAACTGATTGATTATAGATTATATTGCTGGATATAGTGATACTTGCTTGAACTAGAATCGTGTATTTGTCAGAGTTATGAATAGAAATATATTAAAATTGTATAAACTAATCTCCTCAACATTTTCATATCACATTGGTTAATTTATTCAGTACACTCATTGCTTTTTATCAGTGGCGGCGCCAGGGGGGGGCACGTGCCTTACTAGGCTTCTATTAGTACTATATCGATAAACAGGTTTCTCTAATTCAATAGTGTACGCCAATATTTTAGTGTAAGAAAATAACATAATATGTATGTGTGTATATATATATATATATATGTACTATATACCTATTAGTTCTCATTGGCGGGTAATCTGTACCCAAAAAATGTTGGTGCCCCACTGGAAATGATTTGTGCCCCCAAGGTGCCCCCCCAGTGGCGCGTCCTGGCTCCGCCTCTGTTTTTTATACAAATTTTTCATACTGAATTAACCACGTCTTTTCATACTTTCACTAAAATTGAGCTCAAACAAGTTATCAATGATTAGTACAATCACTACACTGATTTTAAGACAAGTACTTCCAAATCTAACACTTGCAACCAAGCACTAGTATGTCATTGTTCTTGCTTGTCATCTAAACATGTCTTGCAGTCACATTTGATTATTTGTACAAGAGTATATCAAAAGAGTGCTAAGTCTGTTTTAATCATGTTTGTTTTGTAACGAATTGAATAAGAATGTACAGAATAGAATAAAACTGTCAAACTGTTTCAGCAACCTAACGTGTCTCTTGACTGTGTTCAGATCTCTAATAGATCTATCCCACATTTAGTGTTCTTACAATATCTCTATTCAAGAAAATGGCATCAAATCACTAATTTCATTAAAAAATGCTTTACGTAATTAGCGTACCAAATATTCCAAAATCTGCTGTTACCGCATGATCCAGTCAAATATTAAACGATCAAAAATTTCAATAAAATCACGTTTTGGCTATTGATCCCGACAGATCTTGTCAATAAAGACTACATATTTGGATATTTACACAGGCTGATTTTCCAGATTTGAAACAGATCTCCTTATTAAGACCATTTTAAATCTATATGTATGAATACTCAGAAGTCATTATGGCAATTTTCAATCAATCAACAGATACTTAAAAATATACATCAAATCATTACATACTCTTAGAAGTTTGAGCTACGTTCCTTTAAGAATTTCTGAAATGCTTCTAAATCATTCTGCGAGATGAATATGAGAATCCGGGTATGATTGGAAATTTTTCTAAATTACCATCTTCAACATCTGAATCATGACTAATCATTGCTTCTATCTTCATTCTAACTATACTACTTCTACTGTGCATCAGCACTGTAATACTTCTGTAGAAGACTTGATAGTCTCATCTTATAATAGTATCATATTTCTATAATTAACTTCTACTCCTCATAAATCAACTAAATAGTCCAACTATTATAATTGAACAGTGAAGAGAGAATGGCAGAAGCAGATCCAGGATCTGGTCTTGTTAGTATATTCCCTGTGAATGACAAGCTCCAGGCTAGAATGTATGTGTTGAAGGAAGTGATTGAGAGTCAGAAGTTGGAGGTGAGAAAAATTGGAGGAGAAATGAAAAGTCTCATTGAGGAGAAAGAAAATGAAATTATCAAAGAATTGGATTATATTTGGGATGATACAAATACTAGAGTTGACAGAGAGAAAGAAGAAGTTCAGAAAAAGATTAAAGAGATTAGAAAGCGTTATCAGGAAATGAATCAACTTTTCGAACAGATGGCTAAAAAATTACCTCCTCTTCCTCAGATTTCTGAAGCAGTCGATTCAGTGAAGAGCGAATTGGATATTAGCATTCCTCAGATCAATCTATCTTGGAGAGAGAATGTGCTGAAAGAAAGTATAAATAGAATGTGTCGCGTGGAACAAGTGTATAAGGAAGAAGGTACTCCTTTCTCCTCGCAATTGGGTATGTTTCTACGTTTGATATAATCAAATTTTGTAATTAAGTACCCCTTATAGTGTAGAGTGCCCTGTTATTACTTTTTCGCATCTCTTCACATCGGCTCCAAGTATAGGAGATGCCTTATGTCATGATAGGCTCGCAACTTCCGTACGTTTACTCGCTCGTAGGAATTCAATTGGACCAAATCGCAGTTAATTTAGACCATAAATTCCTTATGTAGTAGAGATTTAACTGTGTCCAAATTCTGAAAAACTTTCACATTATAGGTGACAAAATGGATGAAACCTTCCCCATCCTCCCCAGTTGAAAGAACTTTGAGTCTTATATTGCGATTTATATTACATTTTATGAGAAATTCAGGGCAAACGCTTCCAAATCCCCCCGTAGTATACGTAGAACCCCGTATCCATCATGTAAATTTCTAATTTCATTAGTCAACCTTACATTCTATGTATAGTATATATTAATTATTTTATGTAGATCAAACCGAGATTGAAATGAGTGAACCGAGTAGGGAGGAGGAAGGGAAAAAGCTTGAGATGATACAGGATGAGTGGAGCAGCAGAAACAGAATATTAGAAGAATCAATGAAAACTGCATTTAGCGAGAATGAAATCCTGAAAAGAGAAGTTGATCAATTGGAAGTCCAACTTCTAGCTGCCCGCACCAAGCAAGCTAGCCCTCAAGTGGAGGAACTGAAGTTGTCACTAATACAAGCCAAGAAGGAGATGGAGGTGTTGAGAACAGAGACGAAGGAAAGACTGCAGCAGTCTGAACAACTGGAGAAGGAGAGGAGAGAGCAGGACTTGAAGTTGAAAAAGACGCAGACGGAGATTGAAGGTTATAAAAGAGCTCTTTCTAGAAGCAGTGGTAAGTCTGAAATGTTCTATTCCTGAATTGTTGATAAATGGAAGAGGTTCTCTTTTACAAATAGATTCAAATATTACTTAGAAATATTTCAGATTTCCCTTGCTACTGCCAATCCAGGGTTTTAACATTACAGTTGACTTGATTTTATTAACCAATGGAGAATAGATCAAACTCAATGCATGTAAATACATCATCATAATTAAAAGCTCCTTAAACTTGAAATCTGATTTGTTGGCATGGAAAAATATCATTTACAATGCATTTTATATAATACATAACTACAAGTATATATTATGAAAATGAGATCTTCATAATTCATTGTCAGGTGCGGCTAACTCCGTACCACATAACATTGACATAACATTTTCCAGAAAGGTCCAGCTTTGTTGTATCATTACAAAACTGTTCTAAATGGAACAATTTATTGTAAGTAATACTACATCTATGCCAAATAGACGAAGAATACATTCCCATTATACCACTTTTTAATAGACAATAAACCAGTTTTAAATACTTGAGCGCAGCAGGACCAGTTTTGAATCCCACTGGAAGATGCCAAATATACTGCCATACCACCTTTTGAATAGTTGTGTCGCTCCTGATTATCTTTACAATTAAAACTGCAATCATTGTACAATCACATGATAGCATGTCACCTTTTGGCAGTGAATTGCATACTCTGATATGATGTTTGTATAGTAATAATGCATATCAAAGGTCAATCGTATCAATCTAACTAAACTTTGAAATGTGTTAGAACTGGTCTTCTCATTAACATACACGATCGTGTGTTAAGTAGGCTATGTTTGATCTTATTTATTTTTAACCTATTAATGGGAATCTTAGTGGAAAATAGAAGATAGTAACAGGTATATAGCTAACTCATCCTCCTACTGCGTGTCAATTCCTTCACACGAGGATAAGCATTCTCCATTTGAAATAGTCAGCTAATATACTATGTATAAGATTTAATAATTATCTTTCGTAGATCAAACAGAGAATATAATTAATGAACCGACCAGAAACGTAGAAAGAGAGAGAAAACTTGAGATGGAACTGGATGAGTGGAAGAACAGAAACGGAACATTAGAAGAGTCAATGAAGACTGCATTTAAAGAGAATGAAATCCTGAAAAGAGAAGTCGATCAACTGAAAGTTCAACTTCAAGAGCTCCGCACCAAGCAAGCCAACACTCAAGAGGTGGAAGCGCTGAAAGAGATGGAGGTGTTGAGAACAAAGACAAAGGAAAGTGCCGCTTCCAATAACAGTGGTAAGTCTGGAAATGTTCTATTCCTTAATCGTTGATTAGTGGAAGAGTTCTCTCTCTAATAAATAGATTTCATATATCACTTATTTTAGTCTTCTCATGATTCAGCCAATCAGATTCCAGGGATTTAATATGATGGTTGATTATAGTTTTATTAATTAATAGGGATTAGACCTAACACAACGTACATGTCCATAGAACAGGAGTATGGCGATACGATGAAGGGCTCTACTCAATCTAAGGATGATCAATTTTCCCCTAAAAATCCGCTCCCTCTCAGCACGAAGGCTGACACAACAGAGAGCAAGAATACACCCATGGCTCAGGATCCATGCATGCTTAAAGATGGAGCTGAGAAAGAGACCCTGGAAGAGAACAGGGATACCATCCCTAAGATTATTCCCAAAGCCTTCAGACGGGTCCGCACATTTTGATCAAATTTTCAGTAGAACTTTGATCGAATTCTCGGATGTCGAATTTTGATCAAAAAGTCAAAATTGATGAATTTGATCAAAGTTCTACATTAATTGACTCATGTAGAACTTTGATCAAAACAATGTAGAACTGTGATCAAAATGACAAATGTCGAAATTTGATCAAAGTTCTACATCAACTGGCTCATGTAGAACTGTGATCAAAACGATGTAGAACTTTGATCAAATCGGTAGAACTGTGATCAAATCAGTAGAACTGTGATCAAATCAGTAGAACTTTGATCAAATCAGTAGAACTGTGATCAAATCAGTAGAACTTTGATCAAATCAGTAGAACTTTGATTTTTTTAATGATTTGTAATCTCGTATGATTATTTTCCGTATTTGTTTTCTACTTGTGTGTCCCCATTTAGTTCAGATATTCAGCTTGCTAGTGAAATTCAGGTATCAAATGTACAATCTTCCGCAGAACCTCTTCATAAAGGAATTCAGACTTTTTAGACATTAGAACGTGTATAGCGGGAAAAGCATGATGACCGTCCTGAATGAAAATTGTAAACAACTGATAGAATAATTTCGGTACTACATGAAAAGTCCCATCGAAATTTACGGATTGACTATCTTTCAGAGATTCAAACATAAGATCGGACCAAAATATTGCAGCAAAACCTTTTTGATGAATGATCATTGATCGGGAAAAAATTGAAAAACGGGTTTGAAATAACATGTCTTCAAATTATTCGGGTGTTTTTGGATTGCCGGGTATTTCTAACCTTCTTCTTTTGAGCATTGTGTTACGTAGATTTTTATAAGTTACTAAAGCACCTGCACCATCCACCGAGGTCACATCATCAAATACCTGTCGGAGGTTCTCAGTTGACCGTTGAGCAGCAAGTTTAATTTGATTTTTGAGAGCTATGATATCTGAGTGATAAGTCTCTTGTGTATGACAATGAACTTGTTTAGAATAGAAAGATTGCTTGATAGATCTATCGTCCAGATCCAGAACACTCAATTCCGTTAGTTCGCCAAAGGGTACATCTCAAATAGATGCATTTTTCACTAGACGAAGAAGCTGTATAGAGATACCCTTGACTTTCGTAGTTCCGAGAGCCTAACTTCTTACCTTCTAAAATCCTATAATTCATTAATTATCCAGATTACAAGTGAAAGATCGATAAAATGAAGTAGTTGACAAGATAGAAAAAGATGAAGAATCAAAGGAATTAGACTTAAATACCACTACTTAGGAATTACTGGGCTAAATGGGAACACACAAGTAGAAAACAAATGCGGAAAATAATCATACGAGATTACAAATCATTAAAAAAATCAAAGTTTTACTGATTTGATCACAGTTCTACTGATTTGATCAAAGTTCTACTGATTTGATCAAAGTTCTACTGATTTGATCAAAGTTCTACTGATTTGATCAAAGTTCTACTGATTTGATCACAGTTCTACTGATTTGATCAAAGTTCTACTGATTTGATCACAGTTCTACTGATTTGATCACAGTTCTACTGATTTGATCACAGTTCTACTGATTTGATCAAAGTTCTACATCGTTTTGATCACAGTTCTACTGATTTGATCGCAGTTCTACTGATTTGATCACAGTTCTACTGATTTGATTACAGTTCTACCGATTTGATCAAAGTTCTACATCGTTTTGATCAAAGTTCTACATCGTTTTGATCACAGTTCTACATGAGCCAGTTGATGTAGAACTTTGATCAAATTTCGACATTTGTCATTTTGATCACAGTTCTACATTGTTTTGATCAAAGTTCTACATGAGTCAATTAATGTAGAACTTTGATCAAATTCATCAATTTTGACTTTTTGATCAAAATTCGACATCCGAGAATTCGATCAAAGTTCTACTCAAAATTTGATCAAAATGTGCGGACCCCGCTGGACAGCCTCCTAACGTGATTGGAAATGAAATAAAGCGATATAATCCTGATGTCCGTACTATATTCTTGAACAAAACATATTCTCTACAATACAACGCCTATTCCGTAAAAACCACCAATCTCGCCCATCTGAAGGAGCCAGAGAGCCACTTGGATAAACAGGTCTTCGTAAAACTCAAAGGGAAATTCAGGCTAGGCAGTCTGAAGGTCTTGTTCTCCAAGATGCATGTTTACTCCAAAAGAAATGAGATGATGGCAGGGATCTTGTTAGAGGAGCCTGTGGGTACATCTTTCGGGGTATTCGAGTCCACCCACCACTTCGATTGTCCTGATAATCACGCAGTGTTCGTGTTAATTATTGAAGTCTACGTTCCTCTTATTTAGAGGTCGTATTTGGTTAGTCGTAGTGAGGGAACTATTTCAACATTAATAGTCTCTAAATATTTTCTTGATTTTTGCAACTAACAATTATACTTTTTGATTATTTGGGATTTCTACTTGAATGCCTTATCTTTAGACGTAAAAGGTAGTATTTACTGTGTAATTATAGATAATCAGGGTGAGGAGGGGTTAATTCGAAAAAATTGAGCTTTTCTAAAGGAATGGAGATCCTACATGATGAAATACTCTACATTAGCTGTTGAGATCTTGCCTATATCTTTAAACAAAGCTTTGCAGTGGAGGTGTTAAAATATGAATATATACATACTTATAGAAAACATTCATTTTACTTGTTCAATTAATTGTACTTTTTAATTTTGATTCTTATTATTAAAGTAATTACTTGTACTTAGTATATTACATTTTGTTTCATTAAACCGTTTCATCTAGTAAATTTCCCCTTGTTATTAATATGAACGGAATATCAAAGAAACCGCAATTTCTGGGAACGAGACATGTCCAATAATATACTAGTGACTAATTTTCAACAGTTGACATTGAGCTTTTAGGAGCATAGATTTCGAATATCGTATTTTCGATCTTATAGTAATGGAATGTTTTTGCCTGCATACGTCTATTCGTTAAGCAAGACTTTGAAATGGATTGTGATGGTAATTGATATTTGGTACTCATTGAAACTGTACATATTTTCAGGCGCCCGGAGGGTAGCTCTGCGAACACGAAGAGTTTGCTAGCCACACACGCATGTGCCCGCAGCACTACATACTGTAAGAGCTATAATATCAGGTATCAGCACTGTTAGGACTGCTAATGCAAACTACAGACTGCTGTAGTTCTCTATTGTAAATTTCTCGAGTAAGCATATATACGAGGGGGGGTAGAAAAATTTCCGGAAATTATTACAGGAAATTTATAATTGGACTTTAATATTTTAATGTTTTGTTTATTATTTTTCTATATAATCTCATTTATCTGCAAAACACTTTTTCCAGCGTTCCACCCAACCTGCATATGAACTTTCGTACCATTCTGGGGGGTACCGCGGACCTACTGTTAAACAGCACTTCCAATGGCAGACCTAGAGCTATAGTAATGGTTTCCTTTCAAATTCTTTTTCAGTGTAGGGAATAGTGCGAAGTCGCTAGGTGCCAGATCAAGTGGATATGGTGGATGGGGTTGTATTTCATAGCCTAATTCATTAATCTTTGCGATTGACTTGTGTGCAGTATGTGGTCTTGCATTATCCATGTGGAGCAAAATCCCCTTCCTGATCTTTCCATGCCGTTTTTCTTTAATAGTAGAGTGTAATTTCTCTATTAAAATGTTGATAAATTAGTCACTGTTGATTGTTTGTCCCTTTGGCAAATAGTTTACTAGTATAAGTCCTTGGATATCCCAGAATGCGGACGCCATGACCTTCAAATGACACACAAAATGATCTCCTGAAATGTGCATCAAATATTGTGTTGAGATATATAACTAATGAGGTTCGCATCGCAGAACAATTTGCTATAATAGCTGATGAAACAAGAGACATAAGTAAAGTTGAACAATTATCTATATGTGTTCGATATGTTAGCAGAGGAGACAAGGTTGTGAATGAACGTTTCCTCGGTTTACCAAATTACATGAGTTAGATGCAAATTCATTGGCAGAGAAAATAATTTCTGAGCTTCAGAGGCTCAGTTTGGATATAAAGAAGTGTGTAGCACAATGTTATGATGGAGCATCAGTGATGAGTGGACATCGAAGCGGAGTGCAAGCCAGGATTCGTGAGATCGTTGGATCAGGTTGTACCTATATACATTGCTACGCACACAGGTTGAATTTAGTTCTTGTCAATCCAGTACGTTGGATTCGAGAGGTTAATGACTTTTTTGGGCTCATGGAAGCTGTGTTATTATTTGTATTATTAGTTATTATTTGTACTATATTTACTGATTATTTTGTAGTACACATACTTAAGTTCACTAATTGTGAACATTCAAGAATCAAGAGACCAAAATGTTGTTAGCTTTTTAATAAGCGAACTCAATATAATCGAAATCTATGTACCTATATGAACTGGTTCATGGAACAAAATACTAGTTTGCTCATACAAGTTCATAAAAAAATATGTTCATGATGACCAAACTAATATCGCTCACAATTTGCGAACCTGATGGCATATATGTTATGTTAATTGTATTTCATGCGGCATGCTACATAATGTGTTAAGAATTAGAACCCCCATAAAGTTTGTCACATGATCTTGAGGCCCCCCCAAATTTCTTCACCTGGCCACGCCACTGTTCACCGCTGTTCATCAAAAATTAATGGCGTTGGAAAAAACAATCGTTATGGTTGGAAATATCTCAATTTCAGTTGATATGGGAGACGATCAGAAATTAGTGCATTCCTTTGGCATTCTTCACGAGGCAAACCCAACTCGAATACTAGGTCGGGACTTCTTAAGAAGGCTAGGGCCTACAGAATTCGATTGGGAGACGAAAAGAGTCCGACTCGGATCTGTTTGGAAGAAGAGCGACGCAGTAATTGAAGGTGGAGATATTTTTGCTCGCACGGCGGTTGCAGAAATATAAATTGCAACAGAAGAATCAGAACTTAAGGAAGTACAGCCACTCTCTGTCAAAATAAATCCAAATCTCACTCCTCGGGTGCAACACCGAATATCTGAACGATGTGAAGAATTTGCTGAAATATTTGCCAATATTCCCAAATCACCTCGAGTAACCGGAACTGGAGCTCATGTAATTGACACTAGAAATAGTCTACCAATCAAACATAAAATGCGACGGGTTTCTCCCGTAGTTCAACAGAAAGTTGATACTCAGATACAAGAAATGCTAGAGAATGGCATATGCCGCGGATAAGAATCTCCATGGAGTAGCCCAGTAATACTGGTAACTAAAAAGGATGGTGGCACCAGGTTCGTGATTGATTTTCGTGGCCTAAATTCGACTACTGTCAAGGATGCCTACCCTATACCCAATCCAGGAGATATCCTGGACGGACTCGTAAGATATTATTTTTTTCAAAGCTAGACTGTTGTAGCGCGTACTGGGCTGTGGCAGTTGAAGAACAGGACATCCCTGAGACTGCATTCTCTACTGCACGGGGCACTTCGAAATGACCCGAATACCGTATGGGCTTTGCAACAGCTAAGCTACTTACCAGAGAATAATGGACAAGACTCTGAGCAGAGGCGGCGCCAGGACGCCGCCACTGGGGGGCACAAATCATTTCCAGTGGGGCACCAACATTTTTTGGATACAGATTACCCGCCAATGAAAACTAATAGGTATACATATATATACATACACACATATTATGTTATTTTCTTACACTTACTGATATTTTATTACACTTAAATATTGGTGTACACTATTGAATTAGAGAAACCTGTTATCGATATAATAGAAGCCTAGTAAAATAGTGCGAAGGCATGTACAATGAATGAAGCATGTATTCTTGTCGGAAATTGGTGCCCCCTGGCGCCGCCACTGACTCTGAGAGGAGTGAAACACACTGATTCATACATACGTAGATGATATATTAGCACATTCACCTAGGTTTGATTCGCACCTAGAAACGTTCTGGAGAATATTCGTCAGACTCAGAGATGCTGGGATCCAGCTGAGATCTGATAAATGCTCCTTTGGGTTTCAAGAAGTGGAGTTTTTGGTCATATTATCACCCCAAATGGACATAAGCCGATTTCTGATACTTTTGCAAAGATAATTGACTACACTCCTCCGGAAGATAGGAAAGGCATGTTGAGGTTCTTAGGATTGGTCAACTTTTATAGAGATTATATCCCGAATTTCGCACAAATTGCAGAACCACTCTATCGTCTGACTCGAAAGAATTCTTATTGGGTATGGGATGCCCTTGCAACCGAAGCATTCACAGCGCTCAAATGTTTTTGGTGGACCGGCTTCTAGTTTACCCAACCTGGGAAGAGCCATTCTACCTCCAAACTGATGCACCGAGAATTGCCTTTGGAGGTATCTTATCTCAAAAGAATTCGTTGGGTGATCTCAAGCCTATAGCCTACTTTTCTTCCGGTCTCAGCCTTGCACAGCGTCGTTATTCAGCTGGAGAGATCGAATACTGGGCATTGATAGCTACAGCACGAAAGTTTAGTAACTATATCAAGGCAGCGTGCAAGATATATTTCGTTACGGACCATAATCCGCCAGTATGGTTGCGTAGACAGCGCGACCCAAGGGCAAAGTTCTCCCGATGGATTCAAGAAATAGAAGGATTAAACTATGAAATCATACATGTAAAAGGCAATGAAAATGGTGCAGCCGATTTCCTTTCGCGCATGCACAGTGATGTAGACCCTGAAATAAATGATGAAGTAGAGTGCTTCGAACGCTTCGTTTATCAAGTATCAACATACCCCGATTTGGTAGATGCAATAAGAGAAGAACAACTGATGGACCGGGCTGTATCGTACGCACGGAGTCAGGTGCTAGACAAAGGATTCGTCGATAGGGGGCGTTTCAAAAATCAACATTTAACAATTTCGAATGGTCTTCTTCTACGGAATGGACGGATCCTTGTCCCAGAAAGCATGAAGAATAGTGTCCTAACCTACACCCACAACAAAGCTCATCCTGGGATTAGAAGAACCACTTTTCTTGTTAAAGAGAGATATACTTGGGATGGTTTAAATAGCTGCATCCGTAGATTCTGCAGACAGTGCGAGATATGCATGCGTAATAAGCACAAGACGGTACCACGGGAACCAATCACACCTATTACAGCTGCTACGTCTCCAGGTCAGATGGTATCCTATGATGTTGCAACTCTCCCATGGGGTGGCGGCTATCGATATTTCCTCCAAATAACAGACCTGTTTTCCAAATGGGTAGAACTCGTGCCAATGAAGGATCAAACTTCTCGATCAATCGTTAAGGCATTGGAGGCATTTTGGATAATGCGCCATGGCCCACCCGAAATATTTCTCAACGACCAGAGTCCCAATGGGGCTGAAGTGAGAAATGCTCTTCATAGTTGGGGCATAGAGAAATGTAGATCATCACCGTACCATCCACAAGGGGATGGACAGGCATCCAGACGACAAAGCAGACAGACTATGCGGTGTATGCTGGCAGAAAGAAAGCTTGAAAAAGAGAGCTGGCCTAACATCCCACAAGAAATTGCATACAGGCTGAATACGATACCCAACGCAGGAACTGGGCTCACGCCTTTCCCTATTATGTTTGGTGCTGACCCCAGATGTCTACCCACAATGCATCTTAGCGTCCCTAACTTGGAAACTCCAGACCCACAGACCTGGTGTGTGACGAACTCTCACACTCTATCGCTGAAACAGTTAAGACTGCAAGCAGAATCTGGAGAAATACCGCCTTTCAACGTCTGAATTTGCAAACAAGGGAAGAAAGTGCACTAAGGTCGAGATAGGTGACAAGATATACTTACGCAAGACGCTAAGAACAACAGTTTAGATCCACGCTTTCAGGGACCTTACCCTGTAACCTCTGCTAGAGGTTCTAATGTATCTATTGATACAGGGAGATCTAGCTCAGAAGTAGTTCACCTGGACCGGTGCAAGCTCGAGAATACATCAGCAATAGGAGGCTACTCGGAAAATGTGGAATTTGTTCCGAATGAAACAAGTACCCCAATTAGGACTGATGAATCGCATATAGATCCAGAAAGCACATCACATATGGCATCGCCAAGCCAAAGGCTAGGATCAGAACCTGATGGTAATAATTCGCTACTTCGCAAGAAGAGCCATACGCCAGTACGTCCTAGTAGACCAAGGCGTACAATACGCCTTCCCCTTCGTTTTCGAGACGAAAGCACACCGTAGCACAGCTTTTCGATGAAGAAGTGATGTTAGGACTACTAATACAGACTACAGACTGCTGTAGTTCTCTAATGTAAATTTGTCGATCAATCATATATATAATTAGGTTAGGATAGCAGATTAGTCAGTAGGTCTAGAATATTATTGTAATTATTCTACAATTATTAGCATACTAATCTGAAGTCTTTTAACAAGAACATGTTAAAGTAGCGCAATACTTTATTAGTCTCATCTCATAGTAATACAAGTATCATATTTCTTTAATTGCTCCTACTCCTCTTATATGATATATCAGTTAAAGAGTACAAACTGTTATAATTGAACAGTGAAGAGAGAATGATAGAAGCAGATTCAGGATCTGGTCCTGTTAGTCTATTCCCTGTAAGTAACAAGCTCCAGGCGAGAATTAATGAGTTGAAGGAAGAGATTGAGAGTCAGAAGTCGGAAGTGAGGAGAATTGGAGGAGAAATGAGAAGTCTTATTGAGGAGAAAGAAAATGAAATTATCAAAGAATTGGACTCTATTTGGGATGAAACAAATACTAGAGTTGACAGAAAGAAAGAAGAAGTTCGAAAAAAGATTGAAAAGGTTGAAAAAAGTAGTGGTGAAGTGAAGATGTTTTTGGATGAGAATAACCAAACTTTGCCTCATTTTCTTCCTCTAATGACTGAAGCATTTAAATCAGCAAAGAGAGAATTGTATATCAGCATTCCTTACTTGAACCTATCTTGGAGAGTAGATGTGTTGAGAGAAAGTATAAATAGAATGTGTCACGTGGAACAAGTGTTTAGAGAACATGAAGATGCTCCTTTCTCCTCGCTATTAGGTATGTCCTTAAATTTAAAATGACCAAATCTAACTTCATTTGATTTAGTCAGCTTATATACTGTGTATATTATCTATTAATTATTCTCCGTAGATCAAGCAGAGAATATAATGAATGAACCGAACAGAAAAGAGGAAAGAGAGAGAAGACTTGAGATGGAACTGGATGAATGGAAGAATAAAAACAAAATATTAGAACAGTCAATGAAAACTGCTGATAGCGAGAAAGAAATCCTGAAAATAGAGGTCGATCAACTGAAAGTTCAACTTCAAGAACTCCGCACCAAGCAAGCCAACGCTCATGAGATGGAAGAGCTAAAGTTGTCACTTATGCAAGCCAAGAAAGAGATGGAGGTGTTGAGAACAGAGACAAAAGAGAAACTTCAACAGTCTGAACAACTGGAGCAGGAGAGGAGATGGCAGGACTTGGAAAAGTTGAAAGAGGCGCAAACAGAGGTTGAAAGTTATAAAAGGGACCTTTCTAGAAACAGGGGTAAATCTGAAATGTTCTATTCTTGAATCGTTGATAAATAAAAGAGGTCATCTATCATAAATAGATTCAAATATTACTAAAATAATATTTCAGACTTCTCTTGCTACTGCCAATCACAATCCAGGGTTTTAACATGTACAGTTTGCTTCATTGCATTAACCAATCAGACACGGAGGAAGCAATTTTTTATTGGCCCGGCCAAAAACAAATTTGCATTTTAAAATATGCCAATAGACATGCAATTGGTCCAGCCAATGGAGAATAGATCTAACTCAATGCATGTAAATATTGTAAATAAATCATCATAATTACAAGCGCTTCGCTTGCTTGTGCTGTGCGACCACTCTGCGGTCACTGTGTGTCCGCAGAGTTACCCAATAGGTGCTTGAGGATATTAGAGAAACAATACGTTGCTTTCTTGTTCTCTACTAAGCATGCTGAATTGCAATTTGTTCGCAGTTATTTTAATGAATTAATGAATCAGAACTGTACTGTGAATCAGAACTGTACTCTGAATCAGAACTGTAGCAGAAAATTTAGGTTCTTGATACTAAATAGAATTTACTTCGTATTAAGTCAACTAATCCTGAATGTAAGGTCAATTTAAATCCACAAAGTTCACATTACTCAAGATTATTATACTTGAATAATCAACCAATTTCAGTCCATGTCGTTAACAACAAATAAAGTGTGTTATGTGCTATGATCAATCAATTCGATCATAAAATGACTTTTAACAATCAAATTATAGATTCAAAATAACTGTATTCAACTATTTATATGAAATAGAATGGTGTGAATCACATTATAGAAGTCTGATAATTGATTGGTTCTCACATGAAAAAATCCGTTCCCTTTCAACTTTTAATCCGTTCCCTTTCAACGATTATCCGTCTCCCGATTAAGCGGCTTCCACTGTATAGGATTTAATAATTATTCTCCGTAGATCAAATAGAGAATATAATGAATGAATCGTGCAGAAACGTGGAAAAAGAGAGAAGACTTGAGATGGAACTGGATGAGTGGAAGAACAGAAATGGAATATTAGAACAGTCAATGAAAACTTCTCATAAGAAGAATGAAATCCTGAAAAGAGAGGTCGATCAACTGAAAGTTCAACTTCAAGAACTCCGCACCAAGCAAGCCAACACTCAAGAGATGGAAGAGTTGTCACTTATGCAAGCCAAGAAGGAGATGGAGGTGTTGAGAACAGAGACGAAGGAAGAACTGCAACAGTCTGAACAACTGGAGCAGGAGAGGAGATGGCAGGACTTGGAAAATTTGAAACAGGCACAGACGGAGATTGAAAGTTATAAAAGAGCCCTTTCTAGAAGCAGAGGTAAGTCTGAAATGTTCTCTTCCTGAATCGTTGATAAATGGAAGAGGTCCTCTATCATAAATAGATTCAAATATTACTTAGAAATATTTCAGACTTCTCTTGCTACTGCCAATCACACTCCACAGGGTTTTAACATGTACAGTTTGCTTCATTGCATTAATAACCGCCCGGGCGGTTATTCGAAGCAAAACGGTACTCAGCTTTGCCTTAATATTACTAAACTGTTCTAAATGAAACAATTCAATGTAACTTATGCATCTCTGCTAAATAGACGAAGATTGAGTAAATTCCCATTGTACCACTTTGTAATAGACAATAAACCAGTTTTAAATACTTTCTCCACGTAACCAGACCAGTTTTGAATCACTACTTTATCTCCTGATTATCCTTACTGTTAAAACTAAAAACAAAATGAGCTAGAACAGCAGCAGTTTTTGAACTAAAAAGGGAATTGTGCAATCACATGAGATGACAAGTCAACTTTTTGACAGTTGAATTGCATTCGCTGATATGATGTTTGTATATGGTAATAATACATATCAAAGGTTAATCATATCCAGTTTTGATTTATCGATCTAATTAAACTTTGAAAAGTGTTAAAACTGGCCTTCTATTTTTCAAGCCTTCTCGGTGGCATACACGGCTGTGTATTATGTAGGCCAAGACTGATTTTATTATTTTTAACCTATTTATGGAAATTTTAGCAGAAAAATAAGACAGTGATAGGTATGCAACCAAAAGACAGTAATGGATATGCATCCTCCTACTGCATGTCAATTCCTTCACATGGGGATAAGCAGAGCGACTTTTTCATTTGAAATAGTCAGCTGATATACTATGTACAGTGGAAGTCGCTTAATCGGGACAGCTCGGGAGTCAGCCTTTTGTCCCGATTAACCGACTGTCCCGATTAACCGACTTATGATAATAATCTACATCCGCGTACTGTGTCATTACCCTGAATAAGATGAAATGCATACAAATGTATTCCTGCTACATACAAAAACGTATCCTACATAAATATAAAAGTTCTTCGCTTAATCGGGAATTATTGTCCCGATTAACCGATTTGTTGTCTCGATTAACCGATCAATTTATAATGTAAAAAATCCGTTCCCTTTCAACTTGTCCCGATTAAGCGGATTTCCCGATTATCCGTCTCCCGATTAAGCGGCTTCCACTGTATAAGATTTAATAATTATTCTCCGTAGATCAAATAGAGAATATAATGAATGAATCGAGCAGAAACGTGGAAAAAGAGAGAAGACTTGAGATGGAACTGGATGAGTGGAAGAATAAAAACGGAATATTAGAAGAGTCAATGAAAACTTCTGATAACGAGAATGAAATCCTGAAAAGTGAGGTCGATCAACTGAAAGTCCAACTTCAAGAACTCCGCAACAAGCAAGCCAGCGCTCAAGAGATGGAAGAGTTGTCACTTATGCAAGCCAAGAAAGAGATGGAGGTGTTGAGAACAGAGACAAAGGAGAAACTTCAACAGTCTGAACAACTGGAGCAGGAGAGGAGATGGCAGGACTTAGAAAATTTGAAACAGGCACAGACGGAGATTGAAAGTTATAAAAGGGACCTTTCTAGAAACAGAGGTAAGTCTGAAATGTTCTCTTCCTGAATCGTTGATAAATGGAAGAGGTTCTCTATCATAAATAGATTCAAATATTACTTAGAAATATTTCAGACTTCTCTTGCTACTGCCAATCACACTCCACAGGGTTTTAACATGTACAGTTTGCTTCATTGCATTAACCAATCAGACACGGAGGGAGCAACTTTTTATCGGTCCGGCCAAAAGCAAATTTGCATTTTAAATATGCCAATAGACATGCAATTGGTCCAGCCAATGGAGAATAGATCTAAGGTTCACATAGTAATGAATTTTACAAAGCAAATAATAATATACAATACTACCTATATATTATGGAAACGAGATCTCTAGGATTACAATATGATATTCATTATGTATATCTGTACTACCACATTTCGTGTCTTACGAGTCATTTAAAGCTGCACTATCAGTCTGTCGATTCACCTTTTTTATTTTTAATCTATTTATGGAAATCTCAACGGAAAAAGAGAAGACAGTAATACTTGAGACGGAACTGGATGAGTGGAAGAACAAAAACGGAATATTAGAACAGTTAATGAAAACGGCTGATAACGAGAATGAAATCCTGAAAAGTGAGGTCGATCAACTGAAAGTCCAACTTCAAAAACTCCGCACCAAGCAAGCCAACGCTCAAGAGATGGAAGAACTAAAGTTGTCACTAATGCAAGCCAAGAGGGTGATGGAGGTGTTGAGAACAGAGATGAAGGAAGAACTGCAACAGTCTGAACAATTGAAGCAGAAGAGGGGAAATCAGGACTTGGAAAATTTGAAAGATGCGCAAACAGTGGTTAAAAGTTATAAAAGAGCTCTTTCTAGATGCAGAGGTAAGTCTGAAATGTTCTCTTCCTGAATCGTTGATAAATGGAAGAGGTCCTCTATCATAAATAGATTCAAATATTACTTAGAAATATTTCAGACATCTCTTGCTACTGCCAATCACACTCCACAGGGTTTTAACATGTACAGTTTGCTTCATTGCATTAACCAATCAGACACGGAGGGAGCAACTTTTTATCGGTCCGGCCAAAAGCAAATTTGCATTTTAAATATGCCAATAGACATGCAATTGGTCGAGCCAATGGAGAATAGATCTAAGGTTCACATAGAAATGAATTTTGCAAAGCAAATTATATAATACAATACTACCTATATATTATGGAAACGAGATCTCTAGGATTACAATATGATATTCATTATGTATATCTGTACTACCACATTTCGTGTCTTACGAGTCATTTAAAGCTGCACTATCAGTCTGTCGATTCACCTTTTTTATTTTTAATCTATTTATGGAAATCTCAACGGAAAAAGAGAATACAGTAATACTTAAGACGGAACTGGATGAGTGTAAGAATAAAAACGGAATATTAGAACAGTCAATGAAAACGGCTGATAACGAGAATGAAATCTTGAAAAGTGAGGTCGATCTACTGAAAGTCCAACTTCAAGAACTCCGCACCAAACAAGCCAAAGTTCAAGAGATGGAAGAACTACAGTTGTCACTAATGCAAGTCAAGAAGGAGATGGAGCTGTTGAGAACAGAGACGAAAGAGAAACTTCAGCAGTTTGAAAATTTGGAACAGGCACAAACGGAGGTTGAAAGTTGTAAAAGATACGCTTCCAAAAGCAGAGGTAAGTCTGAAATGTTATATTCCTGAATCTTTGATTAATGGAAGAGGTTCTCTCTCTCTCATAAATAGATTTCGATATTACTTATTTCAGTCTTCTCATGTTACAGCCAATCAGAATCTAGGAGCTTTATTCTCAGATCGACTTAAACTTAAATTTACCTCAAACTAAGTTAGAACTAAGTATTTACTTGGTTTCTACTTAGTTTTGAACTTAAATTAATATATTTTAAGTAGACTTCGAAGGTGACTTAACTCACAATTTTTTAAAGAAAATATTATTTTACATCCTTGCAAAGGGAAACATCTTATATATTAAATCTCTAGGAATTTTTTGTTTGTTTGTTTGTTTGTTTGTCCGAATTGATTGAAGAATTGGCAAGTCGTAGAGATACGAAAATTGGCATGTAGGTGTCAAATGATAAATCTAGGATTAAGTTCGAAGATCTAAGCGAAATCTTCACACCTCGTCGAGATAGGTGACAAAATGTGCTGACCAATCAAATTCGATTATTTTATAATGCAAATACATTGGAATAAAATGGTAGTGACTTATGCATACAATCAAAAGGACTATTTGTGATTGAAATTCATTGGTTTATGTGAGAACCAATCAATTATCAGCCTTTTATAATGCCATTCACACGATTCTATTTCATATAAATGATTGAATACTGCTATTTTGAGTCTATAATTTGATTGTTAACAACAATTAAAGTGTGTTATATGCTACGATCAATCAATTCGATCATAAAATAACTTTCAACGACATGGACTGGAATTGATTATTTAAGTATAATAATCTTTAGCAATGTGAACTTTGTGTATTCAAATTGAGCTTACATTCAGGATTAGTTGACTTGGTAAATTATATTTATCACGAAACAAAATATCTGCTACAGTTCTGATTTCATTAATGTAACCGTAGACAAATGACAATCCAGCGTACTTAGTATAAAATAAGAAAGCGACGTATTGTTTCTCTAATATTCCCAAGCGCCCACTGGGTAAATCTGCGGACACGGAGTGTCTGCAAGCCGCGCAGCGCAAGCAAGCGAAGCGCGCTTGTGTGAAAATAAATGTAATATTAATTATTGGTGTGAACAATACGATCCAATTTTAGTATAGCAATTATAACAATATTTATTTTTTGTACAGTCCCCATTATCTGTAGTATGGTTTTACGACGTTGATGCGATTTACAGTAATTACAAGTACCACAAAAATCTCTTCATCACTCAATATCTTGCATAAACATGAAGCTGCTAAATAACAAACATGTTGCGAGTAGTATTATGATAATTATTATGAATTCAATATCGTTGAATGAGTCGATGGGATTTGATTCATTTGACCTATCTCTAAATACCTTTTGATTGGCAAACTATTAAATACTACAGTTTGTATGTAAAAATGAAACAAAAACTTAGTATGTGATTATTAAACTAAGTAAAGGAGTAAGTTATAAATTAAGTAAAAACTAAATACTTAGCTAAAACTAAGTAAATATTGAGTAGTTCGACGCATAAACTAGGTATTTACTTGTATAAACCGCGCTTCGCTAGTTTGCGGCTTTCGGACACTGTGTGTCCGCAGAATCGCCCTACGGGGGCCTAGATTTACTCAATCTAAGCTATTTAGGATTTTCTTTACTTATATAAATATTGTGAGCAAAGGTTAACGAATAATTTCTCATATGGATCCGAAAATATAATATTCTAAATCTACACCCCTGAAAACCACATGTCAACCGTTGGAAACTAGTCTCTAAGTGTCCGCCAGCCGCGCAGCACAAGCAAGCGAAGCGCGCTTGTGGTTAAGAAAACTTAATGATAACTAACTAATTACTTAGTTTAGGTTAAGTTTAAGTCGATCTGAGTATAAGGCCCCAGGGATTTGATGAACATGACAGTTGACTATAGTTTTATCAATTAATAGGGATTAGACCTGACTCAATGTGCATGTTCAGAAAACAGGAGTATGGCGATACGATGATAGACTTTACTCAATCTATGGATAATTTATCTTCTCACAATCCACCCCCTCTCAGCATGAAGGATGACACAGCAGAGAACAAGCATATATCCATAGCTCAGAATGCATTCCTGCTTAAAGATGGAGCTGTGAGTGAGACCCTGGAAGAGAACAGGCATACCATCTCTAGGATTAAACCCAAAGCCTTCAGACAGCGTTCACATGCGATTGGAGATGAAATAAAACGATACAATCCTGATGTGCGGACTATCTTCTTGAACAACACATATTCAATACAATACAACGCCTATTCCATCAAAACCACCAATCTCTCTCATCTGAAGGAGCCAGATAGCCACTTGGATAAACAGGTCCTCTTAAAACTCAAAGGGGAATTCAGACTAGGCAATCTGAAGGTCGTGTTTTCCAAGATGCATGTTACTTCAAAAGAAATGAGATGATGGCAGGGATCTTGTTAGAGGAGCCAGTGGGTACATCTAACGGGGTATTCGAGTCCACCCACCACTTCGATTGTCCCGAGAATCACGCAGTGTTCGTGTTAATTAGTGAAGTCTACGTTCCTCTTATTTAGAGGTCGTCTTTATTAGAGTCGTAGTGAGGGAACTATTTCATGATTTAATAGTCTCTGAAATATTTTCTTGATTTTTGCAACTAACAATTCTTCTTTTTGATTATTTTGAGATATTCTGCTTGAATGCCTTATCTTTAGACGTAAAATGTAGTATTTACTGTGTAATTATAGATAACAAGCGCGCTTCGCGCTTGCTTGCGCTGCGCGACTGGCGGACACTTTGTGTCCGCCGGAGGCTCCCTTCGGTCGCCTGGAGTCACATTGGTTAATTATAAGGGAGATAACATTTCTAAATATGTCTGTCCTACCGTGCTAATCGATATCACTCGAAAAATCACCAAATTTGTGAATTTAAAAATTTTTGATGCGTAATGATGACGTCATAACAAAGTGATGAGTCATCATTTTTTGATAATAGTTGCATCATATGTGAGGTATGTTAGTACACAGATTCTATTAAAATTTCAGCCTTCTATCTCCTATAATGGCTGAGTTATGCCCGAATAACTGTGTTGCTTAACTTTTAAAAATGTGACAATGACGTCATAATTCCATGATGAGTCGATATTTTGCTCTGAACTCAGAACATACTGGAGCCATAGCCAAAAGACTCCCACATGCCAAAAATCAGCTTTCTGAGCCCGGCAGTTTCTTCAATCAATTCGTTACAGATATATATATATATATATATATATATATATATATATATATATATATATATATATATATATATACACAAATAACAATCGAGTTTTAATAGTAAGGATCAGGGTGAGGACGGGTAAATTCGAAAAAATTGAGCTTTTCTACAGGAATGTTGTTACATTCTACCGTTGCTATGGACAAACATTTTTTCCCATTTAAGCCTATTGTGAAAACCGTTATATCTACTATACATTCAAATTTGACTGTATTTGATAGATAATAGGATGCTTTCTATACCCCTTAAGAAATTTTGTTATTAAATCTTGAGGTTTTCGAGATATGGTACAATATCATTTAGAATCATACTTGATAAATTGCACCATATCTCGAAAACATTGAGATTTAATGTAACAAAATGTATTATGAGCTAATAGCAGGCAGCCTATTATCTATCAAATACAGTCAAAGTTGAATGTATAGCTATTAAAACGGTCTTCAAGATATAAGCTACTTAGGGCATTCAAAAAGTTCTCATCCCAAATCTGTATCTCAAATGATAGTGAAAATAGGATATTTTCTATTTGTCTATTGTATTCCTTAGGGGATCAGCTTCCAATTTGTATATTGGTTTATTTTACAAGGACAATTGTTGTGGTTCCTACATTATATTTTTGTACATCGGTTTAAGGTAGTCCCTTTGAACGTGATTTTTCGGGTTCCCTTTGATATATTTCAGTTCTGAGCAAATTTAGATTAAAACTGATCCCTCCATCGAATTCTACGCATCAACTAACATATAGATTGAATTTTCTGAAGTATTATAGTTTGAGGCTGAGGGAATACTATGTTTTGAAGTGGTTTACTACCATTTTTGTCCCACTTTTTGAGTGGCGAAAATTGACAAAAAATCCACTAAAAGTAGCATGATATTTTTTCAACACGAGCAATACTATTGAACACCTCCCGTTTACTTTTTCACATTGGTTCTTAATTATTTAACCTTTTAATGACCTTATTCTACGATTTTCACAACTTTTATTCTCCAAATTTAGTTTTAAGCCATTTTCAATGGGGAGATTCCAACTTTTCGACACTACCCTAAACCGATGCACAAAAAATCTAATGTAGGAACCACAATAATTGTCCTTTTAAAATAAACCAATATATAAATTGGAAGCTGATCCCCTAAGGAATACAATGGACAAATCGGAAATATCCTATTTTCACTATCATTTGAGATACAGATATGAGATGAGAACTTTTTGAATGCCCTAAGTAAAATGAGAAAAATGCGTTTGTATAGCAACGCTGGAATATAACAACATTCCTTTAGAAAAGCTCAAATTTTTCGAATTGACCCGTCTCCACCTTGATCATCTTTGAAACTCGTACATTAATAACGCTTTAAAATGTGCTTAAAACAGGCCAGAATATTTCCAAAATTTATTTTAAATCTGTGTAAAACAAGAGTAAAACCACATAACTCGCATTCCACGCATAGTTCAGGTCAGCCAACATGACCAACGGACTCTAAAAATATGATTTCCTATTTATTAATACTCAATTCCAATATATAACGAGATATCAATATTACACAGTGGACCCGAGTAGGAGAGTCGATAGTCCATAGTATTAAGTAGTCTATGGTTCACACCCAAATGTGCGAAACTTTTAAATTCTTGTAACGAGAATGGTCTCTGCCAGAATGTTTATTTTTAACTACATTCTACTTCACATTTAGTATTACATCCATTTCTTCTGTAAATGTCTCATGTTATCCATAAATAAGGATGGAGTATCAAAGAGGTCGAAATTTCTAGGGACGATTTGATCAAAATAACTCAGTAGCTTTTCTTCTTAATTTCGAAATTGTATTGCATATTATATACTTGAACTATACAAACTTTATTAATTCTATATTCTATTAAAATAACTAACGAATCATCTCCAAGAATTCACACAGGAATTTGATGTAAATGGCATAAATTTGAAACGAGCAATGTACATGGAGGCATGCGATATGGAAACCTTTTCCAGAGTTGAAACAAGTTTCCAATTCCCACTCCCACGGCAAACCCTGTGAGGGTGAGACCCTGGGAGAATACAGGCTGGCCATCCCTAAGATTTTTCCCAAAGCCTTCAGACAGCCTTCTCGCACGATTGGAGATGAAATAAAGCGATACAATCCTGATGTGCGGACTATCTTCTTGAATAAGACATATTCTCTACTCAACAAAGATATAACTCACTCTCTGAAACTCTAAGAGAAACTCAGGCTAGGGAATCTTAAGGTCGTGTTCTCCAAGATGCATGTCCAGGACACACTAGCACCAGCAACAGTGCTCAACAACTAGTATCTACCATCATACTATAGTGAATACCAATAAGAACTACTACAAACTATATTTAGCATCCTAACCAAGCACTGCAAACTACATTACTATATATTATCAAGCACTCCAAGCACTGCAAACTACATTACTATATATTATCAAGCACTCCAAGCACTGCAAACTACATTACTATATATTATCAAGCACTCCAAGCACTGCAAACTACATTACTATAGATTATCAAGCATTCCAGCACTCCAAACTTAATTATAACAGCACATATTTATATTGTACCGAACCTTACAGAACAGAGTAAATTAATCACTTTAAAAACAAATTAATAAAGGCACAAACCAAAGAACGAAACTAAACCTAAAGAACCTGAAGAGATTTAAATAAGTCGAAAGAAATTATTTATTTATCTTGTTCAATTTATTTACTATTTAATTTTGATTCTTATTATTTAAGTACTTACTTGTAGTATATTACATTCTGTTTAATTTAACCGTTTCATCTAGTAAATTTCCTCTTGTTATTAATATGAACGGAATATCAAAGAAACCGCAATTTCCGGTGACCAGACATGTCCAAAAATAAACCAGATACTAACTTTCAACAGTCGACATTGGGTTTTGGGGGGCATGGATTTCGAATATCGTATTTTCGATTTTATATTGGAGTGTTTTGCTTGCACACGTATATTCATTAAGCAAGCAAATTGCTTAATGAATATACGTATGCAGGCAAAGTGATGGTAATTGATATTTGGTACTCATTGGGACTTTGTACATATCCCCAGGCGCCCGGAGGGTAACTCTGCGAACATGAAGAGTTTGCTAGCCACGCTACGCAAGTGGCCGCAGCACTCTTGTATGAACTATAATATCAGGCATCAGCACTGTAAAACTTTAGTACTACTAGAATACTTTATTAGTCTCATCTTGTAGTCATATCATATTTCTTTAATTTCTTCTACTCCTCTTATATCAGTGAAAGAGTACAAACTGTTATAATTGAACAGTGAAGAGAGAATGGCAGAAGCAGATTCAGGATCTGGTCCTGTTAGTCTATTTCCTGTAAGTAACAAGCTTCAGGCTAGAATGAATCTGTTGAAGGAAGAGATTGAGAATCGGAAGTTGGAAGTGAGAAAAATTGGAGGAGAAATGAAAAGTCTCATTGAGGAGAAAGAAAATGAAATTATCAAAGAATTGGACTCTATTTGGGATGAAGCAAATGCTAGAATTGACAGAAAGAAAGAAGAAATTCAGAAAAATGTTGAAGAGATTGAAACACGTAACAAAGAAATATCGAAAAACTATGACGAAATGAAGAAACTTTTTGAACGGATGAATCAAACCTTGCCCCCTCTTCCTCAAATTTCTGAAACAGTTGAATCAGCAAAGAGAGAATTGGATATTAACATTCCTCAACTGAATCTATCCTGGAGAGTAGATGTGTTGAGAGAAAGTATAAATAGAATGTGTCGTGTGGAACAAGTGTTTAGAGAACATGAAAATGCTCCTTTCTCCTCGCTATTAGGTATGCCTTTAAATCTAAATGACCAAATCTAACTTTTTAAATTTACCAAATTTAACATGTAGGATCCCTTTAAGTATAAGTATGTACTTTCATTACTATTTGCAAATCTCATCACATCCGATTGTTTATCCATATATTCATATCTGCAAACCTTCACTCCAAAACAACGCTTCGTCTGATAATATAAAGAAGCACGCTTCGCTTGCTTGTGCTGCGAGGCTGGCGAACACTTTGTGTCAATGGTAGATAACATCTCTAAATAGTAGATACATCTGTCTCACTGTTATAATCGATAACATTCGAAAGATCACAAAATTTATCAAAATTTCAATTTTTGATGCGTAATGATGACGTCATAACAGAGTGATGAGTTGTCATTTTTGATGATAGTTGTATCATATGTGAGATATATTAATAATAGGTAATCGGACACTTCGTATACGGACATTTCGTATATGGACATTTCGTATACGAAATGTCCATTATACGAAATGTCCATTATACGAAATGTCCGTTATGCGAAATGTCCGTTATGCGAAATGTCCGTATACGAATTGTCCGTATACGAAATGTTCGTATACGAAATGTCCGCCAATCATATTAATATACACATTCTATTAAAATTTCAGCTTTCTAGCACTTATAATGACTGAGTTATATCCGTAAACTGAAATTCATCCTTACTATTAAAACTCGATTAATGTGTATGTGTGTATATATATATTTATATATATATATATCTCTGTAACGAATTGATTGTAGAAACTGCCGGTCATAGAAAGCTAATTTTTGGCATGTGGGAGTATTTTGGCTATGGCTCCAGTAAGTTCTGAGCTCAGACGAAAATGTCCACTCATCATGGAATTATGACGTCATTGTCACATTTTTAAAAAGTTAAGCAACACAGTTATTCGAGCAAAACTCAGCTATTATAGGAGATAGAAGGCTGAAATTTAATAGAATCTGTATACTAACACGTCTCACAAATGATACAACTATCATCAAAAAATGCTGACTCATCACTTTGCTATGCCGTCATCATTACTCATCAAAATTTTATAAAGTGACACATTTGGAGTTTTTTCGAGTGATATCGATTTTAAAACTAAGATGGACATATTTAGAGATGATATCTCCCTTATAATTAACCAATCTCACCTCCAGGCGACCGAAGGGAGCCTCCGGCGGACACGAAGTGTCCACCAGCCGCGCAGCGCAAGCAAGCGAAGCGCGCTTGTTTTAAGTAAAAATTCAACGACAAATATTTCAATGTGTTGAATCTGATTTTATCACTTTGAAATTAATAATGTCAATATTTAATAGGTTATTAATAGCATATTTTCACACCTTTAGAACATTTATATTTAGTTATAATCGAGATCTCAACATTTATTTGAGTGTAATCCACTATTTAGCATTCTTATTTCACACTCAGAAAGCTCTAAATGAGTACTTAACAGTGCATTACTACATTTGCATTTCTCGTTCCATCAAGTAAATAGAGCTACGACTATCAATCTTCTCACCGACATTTATCATTTTGACTTACTTAGAAATCTCAGTGGAAAAAGAGAAGACAGTAACAGGTATGCAACTAACTCAACCTCTGAGGGAGGAGTCGAGATTGGAGATTGGTCAAACTCCATCCTCATCCTGCATGTCAATTCCTTCACACGAGGATAAGCAGAGCTACTTTTTCATTTGATTTAGTCAGTTGATATACTACTATGTATATAATCTATTAATTATCTCCGTAGATCAAACAGAGAATATAATGAATGAACTGAACAGAAACGTAGAAAGAGAGAGAAGACTTGAGATGGAACTGGATGAGTGGAAGAACAGAAACAAAATATTGGAACAATCAATGAAAACTTCTGATAAGAAGAATGAAATCCTGAAAAGAGAGGTCGATCAATTGAAAGCTCAACTTCAAGAAGCCCGCACCAAGCAAGCCAACGCTCAAGAGGTGGAGGAGCTAAAATTGTTACTTGTGCAAGCCAAGAAGGAGATGGAGGTGTTGAGAACAGAGACGAAAGAGACACTTCAACGGTCCGAACAATTGGAGCAGGAGAGGGGAAATCAGGACTTGGAAAAGTTGAAAGAGGGACATACAGAGGTTGAAAGTTATGAAAGAGCTCTTTCTAAAAGCAGTGGTAAGTCTGAAATGTTCTCTTCCTGAATCGTTGATAAATGGAAGAGGTCCTCCATCATAAATATATTCAATTATTACTTTGAAATGTTTCAGACTTCTCTTGCTACTGCCAATCACAATACACAGGATTGTAACATGTAGCAACTTTGAAGCAACTTTTTATTGGTCCCGCCTAAAGCAAATTTGCATTAAGAAATATGCCAATAGACATGCAATTGGTCCAGCTAATGGAGAATAGATCTAAGATGCACATAGAAATGAATTTTACAAAGCAAATTATATAATACATTGCTACCTATCTTTAATTTCTAAGATCTAAGTGAAATTTTCGCATCTCTGCGAATAAAATGGAAAACAATATTTCACACCTTTTCTATACAAAATAAATGACAATATTATAGTGTTTGGCAATAAAAAAGATTATCTGCATATTTTCACACCTTTATATACATATTTTCACACCATTTGATGAATTTTGAAAATACCAATGCTAGAGACTAGCTTCCAACGGTTGACATGGGGCTTTCAGGGGTGTAGATTTCGAATATCACATTTTCGAGTAAATTTGATGATCATTTTGTTTACTTTTGTTTACAATATTTATATAAAGGAAAAAAATCCCCAAATATGTTAGATTGAGGAACTCCAGGCGCCCGCAGGGCAACTCTGCGGACACTCTGTGTCCGCAAGCCGCGCAGCGCAAAGCAAGCGAACCATACTTGTATACTATGGAAACGAGATCTCTAAGATTACAATATGATATTCATTATGTATATTTGTAAAACCACATTTCGTGTCTTACGAGTCATTTAAAGCAGCACTATCAGTCTGTCGATTTACCTTTTTTATTTTTAATCTATTTATGGAAATCTCAGCGGAAAAAGAGAAGACAGTAATACTTGAGATGGAATTGGATGAGTGGAAGAAGAAAAACGGAGCATTAGAAGAGTCATTGAAGACTGCATTTAAGGAGAATGAAATCCTGAAAAGAGAAGTCGATCAACGAGGAGGTGAATTTGTTGAGAACAAAGACGGAAGAAAGTGCCGCTTCCAACAGCAGCGGTAAGTCTGGAATGATCTATTCCTGAATCGTTGATTAGTGGAAGAGTTCTCTCTCATAAATTGATTTCGATATTACTTATTTCAGTCTTCTCTTTACAGCTAATCAGAATCTATGAGCCATATTCTCAGATCGACTTAAACTTGAACTTATTATAAATTAAGTATTTACTTAGTTTTTTGTTATAAACTGACTAAAAACGAAGTTAGTATTCACGGAACAAAGCGTAGATACTGAGTATTCACTTAGTTTTTACTTAGTTATGAACTTAAATTAATACATTTTTAAGTAGACTTCGTAGGTGACTTAACTAATACAATATTTTAAAGCCTTGCAAAGGGAAACATGCGAAACTAATATTAAATATTGGTGTGAACAATTTTAAAGCAACAAGCGCGCTTCACTTGCTTGCGGTGCGCGGCTGGCGGACACTTTGTGTCCGCCGGAGGTTCCCTTCGGTCGCCTGGAGTCACATTGGTTAATTATGAGGGAGATATCATCTCTAAATATGTCCATCTTAGTTATAAATTCGATATCACTCGAAAAATTACCAAATTTGTCAATTTTTAAAATTTTGATGAGTAATGATGGCGTCATAACAAAGTGATGAGTCATCATTCTTTGAAAATAGTTGCATCATATGTGAAATATGTTAGTATACAGATTTTTTTAAAATTTCAGCCTTCTATCTCCTATAATGGCTGAGTTATGCCCGAATAACTGTGTTGCTTAACTTTTAAAAGTGTGACAATGACGTCATAATTCTATGATTAGTCGACATTTTCGTCTGAGCTCAGAACATACTGGAGCCATAGCCAAAAGACTCCCACATGCCAAATATTAGCTTTCTGTGCCCGGCAGCTTCTTCAATCAATTCGGTACATTGATTTTATTTACAGTAATTACAAGTACTTACCTCAAAAATCTCTTCATCACTCAATATCTTGCATAAACATGAAGCTGCTAAATAACAAACATGTTGCGAGTAGTATTATGATCATTATTATGAATTAAATATCATTGAGTGGGTCGATGGGATTTGAGTCATTTGACCTATCTCTAAATACCTTTTGATTGGCAAACTATTAAATACCACAGTTTGTATGTAAAAATGAAACAAAAACTTAGTATGTGATTATTAAACTAAGTAAAGGAGTAAGTTATAAATTAAGTAAAAACTAAATACTTAGCTAAAACTAAGTAAATATTGAGTAGTTCGACGCATAAACTAGGTATTTACTTAGTATAAACCGCGCTTCGCTAGCTTGCGGCTTTCGGACACTGTGTGTCCGCAGAATCGCCCTACGGGGGCCTAGAGTTACTCAATCTAAGCTATTTTGTTTTCTTTTTACTTATATAAATATTGTGAGCAAAGGTTAACGAAAAATTTCTCATATGGATCCGAAAATATAATATTCTAAATCTACACCCCTGAAAACCTCATGTCAACCGTTGGAAGCTAGTCTCTAAGTGTCCGCCAGCCGCGGAGTACAAGCAAGCAAAGCGCGATTGTGGTTAAGAAAACGTAATGATAACTAAGTGATTACTTAGTTTAGTTTAGTTTAAGTCGATCTGAGAATAAGGCCCCAGGGATTTAATAAAGATGACAGTTTACTATAGTTTTATCAATTAATAGGTAAATCTAACGCAATGTACATGTTCAGAAAACAGGAGTATGGCGATACGACGATAGACTTAACTCAATCTATGGGTGGTTTATCTAATCCACTCCTTTTCAGCATGAAGGATGGCACAGCAGAGAACAAGCATATATCCATAGCTCAGAATGCATTCCTGCTTAAAGATGGAGCTGTGAGTGAGACCCTGGAAGAGAACAGGCATACCATCTCTAGGATTAAACCCAAAGCCTTCAGACAGCGTTCACATGCGATTGGAGATGGGATAGAGCGATACAATCCTGATGTGCGCACTATCTTCTGGAACAACACATATTCTCTAAACTACAACTCAATACAATACAACGCCTATTCCGTCCAAACCATCAATCTCTCTCAACTGAAGGTGCCAGAGAGCCACATAAGCAAGCAGGTCCTCGTACAAGTCGAAAGCAAATACAGGCTAGGCAATCTGAAGGTCGTGTTCTCCAAGATGAATGTTCTCTTCAAAAGAAACGTGGTGATGGCAGGCATCTTGTTACAGGAGCCTGCGGGTACATCTAACGGGGTATACGAGTCCACCCACCACTTCGATTGTCCCGATAATCACGCAGTATTCGTGTTAATTAGTGAAGTCTACGTTCCTATTATCTAGAGGTCGTCTTTGTTAGAGTCGTAGTTAGAGAACTATTTCAACATTTAATAGTCTCTAAGTCTTCCTTGATTTTACAAATAAATTTTTATTATTATTTTGATATATTCTCCTTGAATGCCTTATCCATAGACATACCGTCGCTATGTACTGTGTAATCCTATGCTTAATCTGATAAATTCAAGTGTGCATTACTTCCTTGCATCATTAAGTGTGCAAGTAGTTTCTAAATGAATAGACATACTACTGATATAATAAACTAATTTTGTTGAAAGCATGATAGCAAAATTTGAGCTTAATTTGAAGTTTGGAATATTTAAGGTGAATTATTTAGGTTACTTGAAATGAATTGTTCAAAATCCTGATACTGCGCAGCTGAAATAAATAATCTTTAATAAAGGAGTGTGAATTGTTATAGTACTGTATATGTTGACCTATTTTACAGATAGTGACTGGATATGATAGATAAATTAGTTAGAAAATATATTATAACCAAGGTTGAAACCGATTGGACCGGATATAAATATTTATTAATATTCCCTAACCGAGTACGAAAAATGATAATTTTCGGTTAGTTCAACCGAATACGAATACTGATAATATTCGGTGAGTTCAACCGAATACGAATACTGATATTCGGTTCCCAATCGAATATCAGCTATTTGACAAATAATATTTGGTCTAACCGAATATTGAACTATTCGGTTGCAACCTTGGTTTAAATAGATTTAAGATGACTTCATGCTCTATTAGAAAAGAGCAGATTGCACAATATCCCACTTGTATTGACTACACTACGATAAGTTCTCGCACGATCAGAGCAATACCCAGACAAACTCATAACAGGAATTTCAAAGAGAGGATGAATAGAGAGAAATGGTGCATGTTATGAAAAACGAAGAAATTATGGTTTACAACTAACTAGGGTGTAACTTGTTAAGTTACCCGAAAAATAATTTTAATCGTTGCTTTCCTCCAAGGGCTATGTGCATCCGGAACACATTATATATGCAACAAGTATATATAAACCAATGAACTATTCTTTTTCTCTACAGAAGGAAATCTGATCACTCTGTATAAGGACCAGCTGTAATACGAGTACTTCTGTGGAAGATTATATTAGTCTCATCTTAGAGTAATATCATCTTTCTATAACAAGTATCTACTCCTCATATATAACCCAAAGAGCACAAACTATTAGAATTGAACAGTGAAGAGAGAATGGCAGAAGCAGATTCAGGATCTGGTCCTGATATACAACTCCCTGTGAGTAACAAGCTCCAGGCTAGAATGAATGTGTTAAAGGAAGAGATTGAGAGTCAGAAGTTGGAGGTGAGGAAAATTGGAGGAGAAACGAGAATTCTTATTGAGGAGAAAGAAAATGAAATTATCAAAGAATTGGACTCTATTTGGGATGAAGTGAATGCTAGAATTGGCAGAGAGAAAGAAGAAGTTCAGAAAAAGATTGAAGAGATTGAAATCACTAATAAAGAGATGGATCAAAAATTGCCTGCTCTTCCTCAGATTTCTGAAGCAGTTGATTCGGTAAAGAAGGAATTGGATATTAGCATTCCTCACCTCAATCTATCCTGGAGAGATAATGTACTGAAAGAAAGTATAAATAGAATGTGTCGCGTGGAACAAGTGTTTAGAGAAGAAACAACTCCTTTCTCCTCGCAATTGGGTATGTACGTTTGAAATGACCAGATCTAATGGTTCAAATTTACCAAATTTTGCATGTAGGATCCCTTTAGGTGCAAGTGTGCACTGACTCACATCGTTTTTTGCAAATCTCATTCTTTTTAGTGTAGCTCCAAGTATGCCTTAGCCTTCCCCCCTAGTAGATAGAACCCTGTATTCATTAGTTATGTAGATTTAAAATTTCACTATTTGAATTAGTCAACCTTTGACCAATTCAAATATCTATTAATTCTATTGCTTATCTCCGTAGATCAAGCAGAGATTGGAATAAATGAACCGAGTAGAGAGGAGGGAAGAGAGGGAATACCTGAGATGGAACTGGATGAGTGGAAGAACAGAAACGGAATATTAGACCAGTCAATTAAAAAAACTGCTGATAACGAGAATGAAATTCTGAAAAGAGAGGTCGATCAATTGAAACTTCAACTTCTAAAAGCCCGGACCGAGCAAACCAACGCTCAAGAGGTGGAAGAGCTGAAGTTGTCACTTGTGCAAGCCAAGAAGGAGATGGAGATGTTGAGAACAGAGACGAAGGAAAGACTGCAGCAGTCAGAACAACTGGAGCAGGAGAAGAGAAAGCAGGACTTGAAGTTGAAAGAGGCGCCGACAGAATTTGAAAGATATAAAAGGGCCGCATCCAAAAGCAGAGGTAAGTCTGAAATGATCTATTCTTGAATCGTTGATAAATGGAAGAGGTTCTCTCTCTCATAAATATTTTCAAATATTACTTAGAAATATTCCAGACTTCTCATGTTACAGCCAATCATAATCCAGGGATTTGGCATTACTTTAGAATTAATTTTATTAATTTATAGGGATTAGACCTAACACAATGTACGTATCCAGAGTACAGGAGTATGGCGATACGATGATAGACTTTATGGATGATCAATTTTTCTCTCAAAATTCGCTCCCTCTCAGTGAGAAGGTTGACACAGCAGAGAGCAGGAATACATCCATGCTTAAAGATGGAGCTGAGAGTGAAACCGTGGAGGAGAACAGGAATACCATCGCTACGATTATTCCCAAAGTCTTCAGACAGCGTTTTATTCCGATTGGAGATGAAATAAAGCGATACAATCCTGATGTACGGACTGTCTTCTTGAACAAGACATATTCTCTAGACTACAACACCTATTCCATCAAAACCACCAATCTCTCTCATCTGAAGGACCCAGATAGCCACATAAGCAAGCAAGTCCTCGTAAAAATCAAAGGGAAACTCAGGCTAGGTCATCTGAAGGTAGTGTTCTCCAAAAAGCACTCTTACCTCAACAAAAGTGAGATGATAACAGGCATTCTGTTACAAGAGCCTGTGGGTACATCTAACGGGGTATTCGAGTCCACCCACCACTTCGATTGTCCCGATAATCACGCAGTATTCGTAGTGATTAGTGAAGTCTACGTTCCTGTTAACTAGAGATCGTATTTAGCTAGAGAACTATTTCAATATTTAATAGTCTCTAAATCTTGATTTTGAAACTAATATTTTTGAGTATTTTGA
The DNA here is from genome assembly GCA_963281255.1 of Aphrocallistes beatrix. Taxonomy (NCBI): domain Eukaryota; kingdom Metazoa; phylum Porifera; class Hexactinellida; order Sceptrulophora; family Aphrocallistidae; genus Aphrocallistes; species Aphrocallistes beatrix. Next base: position 9,583,399 of record OY725488.1, read on the forward strand.
TATATTCTCCTTGAATGCCTTATCCATAGATGTACCGTTACTATGTACTGTATTAGTCTATGCTAATTCTGATACATATGTGTGTGCATTGCTTCCTTTCATTGTTAGATGTGCAAGTAGTCACTAAATTGATACAAATATTACTGATATAATCAACTAATTTTGTTGAAAGCACGACAACAAAATTTTAGCTTAATTAGTCGAGTAGTCAAGGTGAATCATTTAAGTAACTTGAAATGAATTATTCATTACAACGCCTTTCTAAGTTAAATTTTCGTGATCAGGATAAAATGACTCATCATTAATCCTATCATGTACAAAAATATCATAAAGATACCCACAGTAAACTCCACCTTTATTAACAGTCGCAGTAGAGTATAGTCTGGCTCAGTTATTGTCAAATAAGTCCCACTGTGCTAGACGACACTCACTTGGCATCCGGCGTTTTTGTGGGATATCTGGGTGGTGACTGCTTGATAAAGGTGGAGGCAAACTGGGTTTCTCAAGTCTTCCTGAGATGGATGAAATTTCCGGTCTATCTCGTCCTGTACCGCTCAAGAGGGACATTTCATGACGTATAACAGACCGTGTGTTGTCTGTATCTGTGATTCCTTCCCCAAAGAAATATTATTACAGTTGGCTTTGATTTTATTGAGTAATAGGGATTATATGTAACTCAATGAACATTTACAAGTTAGAATCACTCTCTAGCTCAGGGGTTCTTAAACTAGGGGGAACGTCCCCCTAGGGGGCGTAATACCGGATGAAAATGTGAAGAAACTTGTTGAAAAGAAACAGTTACATCCTTCACATTGATAGAGTTGTTTGATTTAAATAGATATTCTTTATTATATTAGAAAATAGGTGTGTTCTCCGAGTTTGGTAGTCTGAAAAAGTGTAGGTGTAGCCGCGTAGGGGGCGTGATAATTCACAGATTGACCAAGGGGGGCATGGGGTCAAAAAGTTTAGAAACCCCTGCTCTAGCCTAATGTAAGGATTATTCATATTTTCACACCTTGCCTCAAAATGTGACAAATGTGGTGACCAATAAATTGCAGGGTTTAATCTAACAGCAGAATTTAATATACTTGGATAATAGTTCAAATCATTTGTAACGACCGCTTCGCTTTGAATCAATGGTTCATATTGCACTCCTATATTTTAACAAAATCATTTTCTGAAGCATATTCTCTAATATCAATCGTACTACCACGTGTCTAGTATTTGCGGAATGTAGAGCCATAACTAAGGAGATGATCTTATACCAATATTTTATAAACTGTATTAGTGCCTGGGCGATAAGGTGGATGAGCTTTATCACTTTTGATTAACTTAATAGCAATAGCCTAACTAATTTTAAGTGTTTCCTACGGCAAAGCTTCGAACTGTCATTTAATATTTTATACTTGAGAGCTAAAGGCTCTGTTTGTCATCGGTACAGCATTGTAATATCAAATTACTTCAAGTTTATTTGTATGTTGTAAATTTCAAGTGCCACTTCTTCAATTCCTTGAACTATGGGCATATAAACATTATAGCTAATGTATCTGAATACAGGTTGCATGGCTCATTGGAGTATTCTCTGCTCAGTGTCAGACTGTATGGTTATATGGTGTAATTCATATGGCAGAGTCAGATGCAATATGATACTTCCACTTTCCAGTTGATACACTACCTTTCACTTTCCTACTATGAATGCAAGATGTATTGTATCATTGATCAACCATCTATATATACAGTAGTATATGAATTAGTTGATATTCAGAAGAAATGGCATTTCAATTCAGGGAAAGATTTCAACTTGTTGATCCTGTAGAGATACACAAATACCACTCTATCGACCATTTAACAGCTGTTGGGATTCAAGGTAAAGCTCATGGTGAACTCTGGAACGCTAGAGGTGTCGCGATACACCCAGTCACTAACGACATATATATCGCTGAAGGAGGTATAAATCCTAATTTCGCAAGAGTGTCTATATTTTCAAAGTCGGGAGAGTATTTAAACAGTTACACTCACAAACTCATGAAATCATTAGTGGGTATCGCCATACACGAAAACAACGCGTATGTAACGGATTGGAAGGTACACGCTGTGTTCCACTTGAAGATAGAGGCTGACTTCCGTTTGGTGGCTAGGATAGGGAGTAGAGGGTCTAGCTTTGGACAGTTTGATTCACCCCGCCAACTCTCCATCTCTACTAATGGAGATGTGTACATAGCTGATAGCGACAACAACAGAATCCACATCCTAAATAGCTCCCTACACCCAATTAAAGAAGTAACACATCCATCAATGCACAGACCTTATGACGTAAAATTGACGACAGAAGAAATGTACGTACTTAGTCCAGATGATTCTCCTTGTATCCATGTATTTACTTATTCCGGGCATAAGATACGCTCCATAATCACATTTGATGATGGAATGCGGGCAGTTAGGCCCTTCTTCTTCAGTCTCGACTCCGAAAAGAATTTAATTCTCAGCGATCGCGATGATCACCGGATCAAAATATTTTCTAATGAAGGAGCTCATCTGCACACGATTGGAGGATATAGACACCAATTAGGAATGTTTAGTTTTCCTCAAGGATTGGCTCTAACTTTAAATCTAACCTTAGTTACTGTGTCCTGGAACGTTAATTACGGACTTCAAATTTTTTCGTATTTATGAGCGTTGTTCTGTGTCAAGTTTTTTTTGCTTATATTTCGTTCCTAGTTATACTTTACTCTTAATTAATCTAATCATAATTAAACCTAATTCCAATTCACTCCCATATGGAACTAAGGTTGATTCAGTCCTAAAAAAGATATTGTGTCTATCAGCCATCTTCGAATCTAGGTTGGCTCGAAACCCACCAATACCTTTTTTGAGGAAATTTGGGTAATTTTATCTCCTGTTGTATACAGTCATAATCCATCATTAATGTCTACTTTAGACGAGTTGTTCAGTAATATGTGGAAATTTCGTCGGAAATTAGTCAAATTACATTTCTCAAGCAACGCAGGAATGTGTCAACATTCCGATTAAGATTTCCACATATTTCAAGCAACTGGTCCAAAGTAAGATTTCCTGTGTTAATTAGACTTAATGATTGATTATAACTGTATAAAACAAGAGATAAATTTTCCTCTAAAAAGGGCTCGTTGCGCAATATGATGATGAAAATGCACATTTGATTAGAGATTCGTGAAATCTGATATGTGGTTTATATATGCTAGTAATACATTTTTAAGGTCTATCGTGTCTAGGAAAAACGGTTCATGTTGCAGAATTTCCTAGCTATACAAGTCCATCCCTGGTTCAAGATTATTTTTAGCGCGGCAGTACCTAACGTATAGATTGCTATGGTGCACATTGATATAAGTCCCAATGTGTACCAACAAATGCAGTAGCTATGGATATAGTGATATTGAGTGTAGTGATATATTGTATATAGCAATAATTTTATTGGTTATTGAGGTGTCCCAGTCGATGACATTCCATACTAATTTGATTGGATATAGTGAATTTAACCCAATAGTTCCGTATCCCCGGCACTATCACTATATCCAATATCTACTCTAGTAGTCCATCCCAATATATACCAAATCAAACAGGATAAATATCTTCATTTTAGATACGCACAATTAACAATCATTTGAATGCCCCAAAAGTAATGACTTAACACATCTACTTGTACTTTGAAATGCAGCAGCATGAGCTTATCCGAGAAGGCGTCATCTAGCTGATAGTCGCACAGTTTTGACCAAACTTCATTGTACTCAATTTCGCTGTGATATAGAATCATTACTAATTGGCTAACTATATACTGCCGATTATAGTACTAAAGTATTATGTATCAGCGCAGTAATGCTTCTGTAGAAAAGTAATTAGCCTCATCTTATAGTCATATCATATTTCTATTATATTAGCTAAAGAGTACAAACTAGGATTTTGCACATAATTGAATTGAACAGTGAAGAGAGAATGGCAGAAGCAGATTCAGGATCTGGTCCTGTTAGTCTATTCCCTGTGAGCAACAAACTCCAGGCTAGAATGAATCTGTTGAAGGAAGTGATTGAAAGTCAGAAGTTGGAAGTGAGGAGAATTGGAGGAGAAATGAGAAGTCTCATTGCGAAGAAAGAAAATGAAATTCTTGAAGAATTGGACTCTATTTGGGATGAAGCGAATGCTAGAATAGACGGAAAGAGAGAAGAAGTTCAGAAAAAGTTTGAAGAGATTAAAAAGCGTAATTTTGAAATGTCGAAAAACTTTGACGAAATGAAAAAACTATTTGAAGAGATGAATCAAACTTTGCCTCCTCTTCCTCAGATTTCTGAAGCAGTTGAATCAGCAAAGAGAGAATTGGATATTAGCATTCCTTACTTGAATCTATCCTGGAGATTAGATGCGTTGAGAGAAAGTATAAATAGAATGTGCTACGTGGAACAAGTGTTTAAGGAAGAAGCCACTCCTTTCCAACTGACATGGAGTAAGTGTGAGAGAGGAGATGGAGAAACACAACTTGCTTATCCTTGTAGCATAGCAATTTACTTAGTTAATGGAAATATTTATGTTGCTGATAACTATAAACAGCAAGTTCTAATATTCTCGAAGGAAGGAACATGGATTAGAACTTTGAAAAACGACAAAATGATCAGCCCTACGAACATTATTATTCAAAATGATTTGATCTATTTACAGTGCGCCTGGATCATTCTACTTTTCACTACATCCGATGAGATGATTGCGAGTTCTGGATGTTTTGGTTTTTCTCTTCGAGGTATCTGTGCAGATATATCTCACATTTATGTCGGTACTTGGACAGAAATGAAGTTAATCTTTTTCACTCATAACCTGATGGAAGAAAAGCAGCTAGCTCTGAAGCCTCAATCATGCACCACGAAGTCAATGCTTAGAGATATGTCCCTCGCTCAAGAGGAGCTCTATGTTTTACTATCCGTGACAGAATATCCCATCCAGACATTCAACAAGGAAGGAATTCTTCTGAGGTGTATTGCTATGAGTTTACTTAGAGATGCTAGATACTTCTGTCTGGATCAACAGCTTCATCTGATCGTTTCAGATAGAGGAGATTATAAAGTGAAAATATTCTCCAATGATGGAAAGCTGTTGAATGAAATATCTCGACATGAAGGAGTGTTCAATAATTTAGGTGGAGTAGCAGTGTATCCTCTAGGCTGTGTTGTTACAGTGGATAAGAGTGAGTATGGTGTGCTGCAAGCTTTTTCTCCTCTCTGAGTTCAAAAAATTCGCATAATATACTTATTCCTAGCTTAACTATTTTTTCTATTAATAACTCAGCATTTATATAATTCCCCCGCATTATCTAAATAGCTCTTCACTGATCTTGGCTATGATATTGTCTCGCTTTTTTTGTTTGTGTATATGTATGTTCTCTTTTCATTTGGCGTAATATTGCTATTTGCTTATTTTTGCGGTAAAAATTTTCCGTACATACTAATGTTTTTCGTAAACATAATATTAGGAATGTTTAAGTGAAACGAGCATTACAATCATTCGTATTACACTATAAGCAAACTATGACAAATTTGAGGCGAAAATATGGCTAGTTTACATACCTCCTACAATAAATCGTGAAGATATTCGTCGTATTCAAGTAGCAGTGTTCGAATGAATTAATATTTTTCGATAGTTTTAGCATAACATGTCTTCTGTGTTGGCCGCTACATTTTAATTCACAAACATGTAAAGTGTGATTGACTGAAGAAGCTTGAAATTTCATTTAAACAAGTAAATATTTATTTTTGTAATCTCTATTAGTCCATTTTGATCCTGAGAAAGACATATACTTTACTTGTTCATATATTTACCACAATCTCGCTTCGTTTACTTGCGCTGCGCGGCATGCGGACACTGTGTGTCTGCAGAGTTATCCGAGAAAATTAGGATTATGCTTACTCATTTCCGATTTAAGTCATTTGGGGCGGGGAAACAATATAATTTGGAGTCATTACTATAAATAGAAATACCCCAAACTGTCCCTAGGAAATTAATTAACAATTGAACAACTCATTTATGTAATACATATACTGTATACAAATACTGTATTATATCTTCTAATTTAACAAACATTCTATTCACACAGTATGTATAAACAACACAAACCAGAGCACAATACACAGTAATTACTCTTACAAACGTATAAAAACTTATATCAATTTTCTTGTGAGAGATGAGTGATAAGAAAAGATTCTATAGCGATAGCATTGAGGCTTGATCAATGTTTCTGTTAGGTATTTACAAACAGCAACACAAATGCAGACAGTGTTAACCACGACAAAATTGAAATATATGACGAAATCGACTAATCCTATCGACAAATTTAAGGTTGCTTCGATTAGTAAGATTTCGTCCGAGATTGCTTTGGGAAGAGTGAATCTAGGAAATCCGTACGTAGCATGAAACCAGCAAGAGTCTTCGCTAATTGATTCTATCAAGACAAGTCCACTGTTTAGGAATATGTTTTTCAAGGCAAAAATTCCGAATGTTATCATAAGAAAAGTGGAAATTCTTCGATAGTTTTTCAGGAACTGTTTCTGTTTATTATATCCTGGTATGCCATATATATTAAATGCTTCTTTAACTCGACTATGCATTGCAGGGAAAAACTTTCTCTTTGCGATATACAACACGAAAAGGAAGATACAAACATCTGTTAGATTTTGAAGTATTTCTCCAAACAAGCCAGTATATGGAATAACTTTGAATGAAATGATGATTGCTTTAAAGATGAATCCCACTAAGATGAATTTACAGATCTTCTTCACTTTAATCTCATTTCTCGCTGCGTATCTTAGATGTAGAAGAGAAGCCCCAAACATCCAAAGCATCATCGAATATGAAATATTTTGAAAATAAATGTCAATCCTTTGGTACACAGAGATTCCCCTAGAGTCGTATAAAGAACCAATAAATGTATTAGAATGCAAGGTGCAGTTTACTCCGATTCTTTCTGAGATGGTTACTGGGTCTCTGTAATGATCAATAAAATGAGTAGTAATCGAAGTTATACAGAAAACAAGCTCGAATAAGAGAAAGACGATGAAAATTATGTATCGTATCTTAGCTTCTTCTCGACTGAAAATCTTAGGTAGTAGACTAGATGCATCTTCATGGCATCTGTTCTCTAAAAGTTTTTTTTTCTGCAGTATTTGCCAATAAATCTGGTAAGTGACATAGATCATCCAAAAAATGCACATTGTGGTATACACGGATATGCAAGCCTCACTAAAGTGAGATACTTGGTTTGTTATTGTCTCGAGGATTAATATAACTCTATTGGAATTTGTTTGGTTTGAGTTAGATGTCATTTCCATATATATTTGCGAGACCCATTAAAAACTATTTTGGGTTTTACTGGTAAGTTTGATGGTATTTATAAGTGCTAGATAATATTCTGCTTGAGTGATATAAAAAGTTCAGGAAATTTCAATACTAGTATTTATATGCAATTTAATCTTTTACATATCGCAGCTTACTTAGTTGAAGTATCTCGTATGCACTATTCTCGTCAAATGCATATTAAGACGGTGCAATATTACAGAAGAATAAAATTTTTGTAGTATATTTCCCGGCACTCTCATCTTGTGGGATACGCATCCTTGATTGTGGATTAAGAATGAGCAAGATTGACTAGTAGTACATTAAATGTTATCTCATGAATTATTCGATTGTTCTGTATACCTCCGTTCAGGTTTGATAGTTGTGTAATCGCTGTAGACAGGGATAGTTTACTAGTAATTTTGAAAATCTAATAATACAACCAGTGAATTCAGGGGAGTGCGCACTTTCAGGAAAAAATATACTTTCTTTTTTTTCCCTCCGTCCACAAATTTCTTCAAAGGTTGTAATCGGATATACACGATTATCTTAAAACGCATCCTTTCTACCTGGAACTCTTTGTGGTATTCTTCATCCATCATTTGTTTCAGAGAATTTGCTAACTATTGTTCTACTAAATTTAGAAATAATATTAAATCAGCACTTGAACTATGCAAACTTTATTAAAACCAATGCTGCGATTCTTAGATATTCAAAGTTTTCTTTGTTTACCCAAAGAGATATTTCAGTGATTTATTTTTGTGTCATATTATTCTGTCTACCAATTGTACTCAATTAGTGTTTACTAGTGACATTATTTTGGTATCCTAGAGATTCTTAACATTTTAGAATGTAAATAAATGATACAAATTAATCGGATATTCTATCAAAATAACTAGACCAATTATCTACTGGATGACACACAGAAATTTTATAGATGAAATAAATTTGAAACGAGCAATGTATATGGAGGTCTGCGATCATGGAAGACTATTCCAGAGTTTGGACTTTTTAAAATGACATTCAATTTCAGGAAATCTTCCCAATAGACAATTAAGATGTAATACTAAGAAGTCATAATTGCGATTTTAAACCAATCAACAGATAGTTCATAATATACATCAAATCTCGCATATTCTTAGAGGTCAGGGCTACGTGCGTACCCTTGGAAATTTCTAAGATGTCTATAAAATATTCTGCTAGGTGAATCCTGATGTGATCGGAAATTTTATAAATTACAATCAACATCTGAATCAAAACCACTCATTGCTTCTATCTTATTACTGCTGTGTATCAATGCTGTAATACTTCAGTAGAAGATTATATTAGTCTCATCTTATAGCGATACCATATTTCTATAACAAGCATCTACTTCGTATATATAGGCCAAAGAGTTCCCACGATAAATTTGAACAGTGAAGAGAGAATGGCAGAAGCAGATCCAGGATCTGGTCCTGTTAGTCTATTCCCTGTGAGTAACAAGCTCCAGGCTAGAATGAATCTGTTGAAGGAAGAGATTGAGAGTCAGAAGTTGGAGGTGAGGAGAGTTGGAGGAGAAATGAGAAGTCTCATTGAGGAGAAAGAAAATGAATTATAATAGAATTAGATTATATTTGGGATGAATCGAATGCTAGAATTGACAGAAAGAAAGACGAAGTTCAGAAAAAGATCGAAGAGATTGAAAACAGCAACAAGGAAATGGAGAAAAATTATGACAAAATGACTAATTTATTAGAAGAGATGAATCAATATTTGCCACCACTTACTCTCCCTGTGATTTCTGAAGCAGTCGAATCAGCGAAAAGAGAATTGGATATTAGCATTCCTCACCTGAATCTATCCTGGAGAGTAGATGTGTTGAGAGAAAGTATAAATAGAATGTTTCACGTGGAACAAGTACTTGTATTTAAAGAAGGAGAAGTTACAGGTATGTCCCTAAGATATAATCAAATATTACGGTTCTAGTATCTCATATCTTGTATGTAGGATCTCGTAATGTGTAGGTGTGCGCCGCCATTATCTCAAATCTCATCACATCCGGTTTTAAAAAACGTATATTAATATTTTTACCACCTCCACACCTAACATTTGCCTGATAAAGTAAATAATATCTCGATTACTAAATCATCTCAGTAAAGAGAATCCGATTTTCTCACTCTGATTCTTATATATTAAAGCACTATTTATTATCACATCATCATTTAATTACAGTCAGGGTCGCTTATTATGAACTAACCTCTTGGTCCCAATTTCATTTTTTAGATAGGATTTGTATTGAATCAAGTTCGCTTAATATGAAGTATCTCTATTATAAACAGATTATTTGGTCCCCTGGGGCCTTATTCTCAGATCGACTTAACTTAAACTTAACTTAAACTAATTACTTAGTTTTCATTAAATTTCCTTAGCTATACTTATACTTAAATCCATACTTAGTTTTTTGCTCGAAACTAAGTAATTACTAAGTAAATACTGTTTATGCGTCGAACTTAAGAACTACTTAGTTTTACTTAGTTTGGATAAGTATTTAATTTTAACTTAATTTATTACTTATTCCTTTACTTAGTTTAATAATCACATACTAAGTTTTTGTTTCATTTTGAAATAGAAACTATAAGTACACTGTATTTAATAGTCAAACAAAGGGTATTTAGAGATAGGTCAAATTATTCAAATCTCATCGACTCATTCAACGATATTGAATTCATAATAACTATAATCATATTACTCGTACCATGCAATGATTATTCAGCAGCTTCACGTTTACGTAAGATAATGAGTGATGAAGACATTTTTGTGGTAATTACTGTAAATCAAATCAATGTCGCAAAACCATACTACAGCTAATGGTGACTCTACAACAAATTGCGATAAAATTGGATCGTATTGTTGTTCCCAATAATTAATATTACATTTATTTTCACATCTTTCCCTTTGCAAGGATGTAAAATAATATTTTCTTAATAAAATTGTGAGTTAAGTCACCTTCGAAGTCGACTTCACTAAGTAAAACTTAGTTTACTTAGTTTTTACTTAGTTTTTACTTTAATTCTAAGTACTATACCAAATAAAACTAAGTAAATACTTAGTTTTTACTTAGTTTAAGTTAAGTTTAAGTCGATCTGAGAATAAGGCCCCTGTTGGTTCACAATCAGCGATCCTGACTGTAGTAAACTGTATTCTAAAGTATATGTCAATTATTTCCAATAGATCAAGCCGAGAAAAGAACGAATGACCCGAGCAAAGAGGAGGAAAGAGAGAGAAGACTTGAGATGGAACTGGATGAGTGAAAGAACAGAAACGAAAGATTAGAACAATCCATGCAAACTGCATTTAAAGAGAATGAAATCCTGAAAAGAGAAGTCGATCAACTGAAAGTTCAACTTCTAGAAGCCCGCACCAAGCAAGCCAACCTTCAAGTGATGGAGGAGCTGAAGTTGTCACTTGTGCAAGCCAAGAAGGAGATGGAAGTGTTGAGAACAGAAACGAAGGAAGGACTGCAACGGTCTGAACAACTGGAGCAGGGGAGGAGAGAGCAGGACTTGAAGTTGAAAGAGGCACAAACTGGCGAAGAAAGTTATATAAGAGCCGCGTCCAAAAGCAGAGGTAAGTCTGGAATGATCTTTTCATTAATCGTTGATAAATGGAGATCTCTCATATAAATAAATGTAAATATTACTTAGAAATATTTCAGACTTCTCTTGTTACAGCAAATCAGAATCTAGGGATTTGACATTTGACTAATTTTTTAATTAATAGGGATTAGACCTAGCACAATGTTCATGCCCGGAGAGCATACACAGAAATATGGCGATACGATGATGGACTTTTCTCAATCTATGGATGATCAATTTTCCCCTCATAATCCGCTCCCTCTCAGCATGAAGGCTGACACAGCAGAGAGCAAGAATAATCCATGGTTCAGAATCCATGCATGCTTAAAGCTGGAGCTGAGAGTGAGACCCTGGAAGAGAACAAGCATGCAAAACTTAGGGCATCCAAAGGGATGAAACACCATTCTAGTTCGAATAGGGATGAAATATAACGATACTTCCCCGATTTGCGGACTGTCTTCTTAATACATCTTCTAACTTACAAATCCTCTTCCATCAGAACAACCAATCTCTCTTATCTCAAGAGTCCAGAGAGTCACCTGAGCGAGCAGGTTCTCGTACAAATCAAAGGGGACCTCAGGCTAGGTTATCTGAAGGTCTTGTTCTCCAAGAGGCACCTTTACCTTAAAAAACCTGAGATGATCGCAGGCATCTTGCTACAGGAGCCTGTGGGTTCATCTAACGGGGTATACGAGTCTACCCGCCACTTCGATTGTCCCGATAATCACGCAGTATTCGTAGCAATGAGTGAAGTCTCCGTTCCTCTTATCTAGAGATCGCCTTTAGTTAGAATCGTAGTTAGAGAACTATTTCAATATTTCATAATCTCTAATCATCTCATGATTTTATAACTAATGATTCCAATATTTTTGACTATTTTGAGATATTCTACTCGATTACTTTCTCCATATGTATCTAGAAAAATGTTGTTATGCATAATATGTATTTCTTCTCAAGTAACCTAATCGTTTTCAAGTTATGACACTTTGAACACCTACTCGAGGTGTGAAAAATTCTGATATTTTATGACGAATTGTCATTGTCAAAATAGCACTCAGCATAATAATGCAAATTCGACATTTTTTCACTTCTATATCATCAAAGGAGACACCTCAAAACAATCACAAAATCCAATTCTAGTGTACTAATAAAACAATAAAGGACAGACCATTTCTATTAAGTGGCTTGTGAAACAATTATGTATTTGAGATATCCATAAGCTATCTCCACTGTAATTTTCCAGCCAATGCAGGCCTCTCAACCTCTAATCCAGTGGTTCCCAACCTGGGGTCCATGGACCCCTTAGTGGTCCACAAAAGATATCAGGGGGTCCACATGTTTCGAAATTATGTGTTACAGTTAATAGGAGGGGGTCCACAGATATAGGAAAATTGCTATAGGGGTCCACAGTCAAAAAAGGTTGAAAGCCGCTGCTCTAATCTAACTAATCGTGGATGAAATTGAAATCGTGAGTTATGCCAAAATTATATTACGAACAGTGGTTCTGAATCGTGAGATAATAGTGAGTAATGGTCTCATATAACAGCGAAAATCGTGAGACACACGATGAGATCGTGAGAGTTAAGAGCCCTGCACAATGTTCATTACTTCGGTGTACGTATGTATTATATTAGCATGAATTGGGTGGCAGTGAGTGGAGAGGACAATAACTTCTCAATTCATTCCCAGCGTTTGCTGCCTCTTTTGGACTTGTGCATCTTATCCTTCTCAAATATGGTCAGGAATTCCTACAAACTTAAATCAGACTCTGCCACTCCTCACAGCCACTACGGAATTTCAGACATAGTTTCCTATTTCAGATCATTCTTCCATCTCTCTATTTCTACAGAGTCCGTTTTGCCTTATTGGATTTCAGATCTTCTCTACAATCACGCTTTTCAAGATGAGGATTGTCCGATGGAATTTATTCAAGAATTCTTCTCTGATAAAGTATGCTCTCTCTCAAAAGTAACGCTTGGCGGTTGGAGTGTAGATTATACCTCTTCTAGAATCACACATCTCAAATCGTACACTTTGTCATCACTCGATTTCTCCAAAAATATTTGCATTTCCGACAAAATATTTGAAGAATTAGTCGGGACTGAAGTTTGTCAATCCTTAAAAACCTTGAAACTTCAAGGCTGTATGAATTTCCATCGCGTTTCAACTCTCTTTTGTTTCACAAACCTAATCGAATTAGATTTGAGTGAGAATACCTCTCTCATTTGGAAAAACAGAAGCTGCCTAGGAGCTCTAGCCTTAATCCTGTCTTCGTTAGAGCATCTACAAATACTTGACCTTCACTTCACCAATTTCTTCCTTCATTATTCAGTCAAATACGTTGATTATTCTTCCGGGTTCTTAAACGGTACTAAGTTACAAGAACTATACCTATACATGAACCCTATAGATATAAACTCCTTTTCAGTTGTTAATCCAACTGAAATTTATCCGATGTTTGACTTTCTCTTAAAACTCACCTCCCTCACTCACCTTGATATATCCGGTTGGCCGCTACTCGAAGAGATGCCAGGTGAACACTTAACAACCCTCAGTAAGAAACTGACCTTTTTCGGACTCTACGACACCCCAATCACAGACAAGGCAGGACTTATGCTTTATTCTGAGGAGATTACTGGGTTATGCGAAGAAAAGTACCTGATTTTCACTGTAGCCCGTTACTATAAAAGTGACAGTGATTACTTAAAAAAGCTATTCTTACACGTATTCGACAACATAATGAGTAAATCTGTTATTTACTCTGAGGATGTCTCATTGAGATTGGTACCTTTAGTGTTGGACTCATTGGACCACTATTTAACTCAACTGCCTCCCTCACAATATCCTCCTTCAACCTGGAACGAGCTAGAACTAATGATTGGTTGTACTGCCTGTCTTTTTGCGTTGGAATATCCTATTTGCGGAAAAATGAGTGATAAACTTGTTCGCCGTTCCATAGAGACTTCGATCACACTACTGCATAGGATTGGAGTGGATGAGATACACTTACAATACGTAGGTCAGCTCGCGGCGAATGCCTGTGGGATTTACTCATTGTTCATAGCCAATCCTTCTTTCAAACAGTCACATCAGACAATGATTTGCGTGCTCTCCAAGTTCTCATTGAGTGTAGTAGATAAAGTATGCGATTACCCCATTCACTCCAGCATGGGAATAATTCAACCTCGCCTCCTGGACATAACACTAGGCATCTTATGTGCGATGTTACTGGACAGTGTGCAGAAGGCTTACATTGGGATAGATCTGAGGGGAATAGACATCTTAATGCGTCTCATCGATAGGAAAATAACACAGAGCTCGATAGATGACGACTTATGCCATGCTAGTAATGCACTCATGCACATTACATACCTATGTCTCCCAAACTGTCTGAGACTGAGCAAGCGAGAGCATAGCGAACTATTGGTTCGGGTTCTAGGAGAGAACTCTGAAAAGAAAGAATTGATTGGTCCGATAATGGACTGCATTGAGAACATCGCAGAGTTCTGTCTTCAAGATGAGTCAGCAGCTGTTTCCAGTCAGCTGCTAGCTCCAGTAGTCACCGTACTACAGAAACATACCCAGTACAACCAAGATGCAATCTCGTGTGCCATTGCGTTCACTGCTTACTTCGCGATGGGACATGAGAAGTGGGGCTGGGAGGAGAGTGGGGGAGAGACGCTTTCTCTAGCCGTTGAGGTGATTGGTCAATTAGATTATCGCATTGCGAGATCTGTGTTTTACAATACACTGGATTTCCTAGTGGAATGCTTGGGAGCGAAGGACAAACGTATTCTGCTATGTTCCATATGGATTATCTGTAATTTGGTGTATGAAAAACCCGAGTACTACCTGGATCTTCTGAGTGAAGAAGCCATTAAGACGATACAGGGCATCTTGTCTTCTCACCTTAAGGACTCTATTTATCATAAGCTGTCCCAAGAAATTATAAGGTTGCATGAAATCACTCGAAAATGCACGGAATTTAAATAACCTGGAGTATTCAAGTTTGTATAATCATTGCTTATTTGTAAAGGTTTGTATATTTTCTAAATTTCTAACTACGTTTTGCGATTTTGTTCCATACTTTCTTAATACGCATATTTTCCAAAGTTCAGGTTTGATTATCATAACTTGGAAGTTATTTACTAACACAATCTACTCCACTTAGTAGGACCACATCGGTCAGAGGACAAATTGTCCTAATTAAGCGGAGTAGTCTAACCGAAAATATTTTGTATTAGCTTCTAAGTGTACGAACTGTTCAGGTCAATTAAGCGACTGTGTTGAACTGTAGTATTGAATTTCGAAATTCATGACAGCGTGAATTCACTCCAAATTCTCCAATATGTTAACTATTAATAAATGAACCATAGGCGCCCCAAGGTCGCCCTGTCACTGGAAAATTGGTCCGCGAAAACTTTGGTCCGGGGGACCAATTTCTTCAGGAAAAAATGGTCTTCCCCTGAAAATTTTGGTCCTACTATGGACCAATTTTCTATGGAATTTTGGTCATGGGGGACCATTTTTTTCATGGAATTTTGGTCCGGGAGACCAATTTTTCCGTGGAATTTTGGTCTGGGGGACCAATTTTCCATAAGGAATTTTCGTCCGCCCGAACCAATATTTCCATGAAAATGCATCACCATTCCAGAACAATTTTGAAAGGTTGTCAAGTCCCAGTGGCGCTGCGGTAGCTGTTATCAGGTCTAGTTATTATAGTTGCAATAGGTAGGCACTCAATAGGAAGAGAGTTCAGATTTTAGAGTGAGCAGAAGAAATAAAATACACTTCTTAGATTAGAGATTAGCTAAATATATGTATTGAACACTAAAACATGAATTGTCAGTCTGGGGTTAAACAGCTTGGTTGTTCAACAATTGAAAAGTATCAAAAAATCGAGGATGTCAAATGATTGATATAATCTAATATTCCACGAAAGAATTGGTCCCCCGGCCGGCCGGACCAATTTTCCCTGAAAAAAAATGGTCCATTGCAGGACCAAAATTTTCAGGGGAGGACCAATTTTCCATGAAAACATTGCTTCCCCGGACCAAAATTTTCGTGACAGCCCCATGCGGACATGGAGTGTTCTCCGCCAGTGTTCTCCGCAATGTAGAATCCAGATATAAATTCAGATATCGAGTATCTCAAATAGTTTAAAAGTTTTCCTTCAAGAGTATATGCATATTAGTACTAATTAGTAATTGAATGAAGAAAAGCACACTTTCAACCACTTTTGTCTCATTGTAGGCATAGAGTGCAAGCAGACAATCACTAAAAGTGAAGCAATTTTGGATTATCTGCAAGTGTTGTAAAGACGTAGGTCATTGACTGTACTCATATTTTATCGGACTATACTGAACTATGCTGTAGTGAACTAATGTCTAAAGATATTATATACACAGTGTGAAGTGTAATGGAAGAATATATCAGAAACTATAGTCCTATCAAAGAGTATAGTATTTCAACGAGATGTTATTATTAATGCATTGAATTGAAAGAATTGAAAACTGCTTAATTCTCGGTGGAGCAAACTTAATCTATTTGATCTGTTCATAATTGGAACAACAACAAGCAAATAATGGCAACAGCAGATCCAGGATCTGGTCCTGCTAGTTTATTCGGAGTGAGTAACAAACTCCAAAATAAAATGAACTCGTTTAGAGAAGTGATTGAGAAGAAGAAGTCAGAAATTAGAAGAGTCAGCAAAGAAATGAGAAATCTTGTCGAAAAGAAAGAAGAATCAATACTCCGAAAACTAGACACTATCTGGGAAGAAGTGAATGCTAGAATGGAGAAAAAGAAAACTGAAATTCAAAAGGATATTCGAGAACTTGAGACGAAGAAAACGGAGATGGTTGAAATTCTTCGAAAGCTTAATCCAACTGAAACACAATACCCACAAATTTCTGGAGCAATAGAAAGAGCGAAGAATGAAATAGATATTGATATTCCTAATGTGAAGTTAACGTGGAGAATGGCTGAATTGAAAGATTGTATAAATAGAATGTGTCGTTGTGATCAACAGATTCTAGTTTATAATGAAGATATTCGGTACCAACTGAAATGGAGTAAATGCGAGGAAGGAAGAGGAGAAAATCAACTCGATCATCCATGGGGTATAGCGACTAATCCTATGGATGAGAATATTTATGTAGCTGACGAATGGAATGACAGAGTTCAGATTTTCTTTAGAGAAGGAGAATGTATCAGATCTGTGAAAGATAATGAAATGAAAAATCCACAAAATATTCTATTTCTCAACCAATCAATTTACGTACAATGTAGGAATGCAATTCTGAAAATGAACAAATCCAATGAGAGGAAAGAAAAGTCTAAATCTTATGATTTTTTTCTCCGAGGTATCTGTACAGATAATATTCATATTTTTGTCGGGAAATATAGCGGAATGAATATAATAGTGTTAACTCTAGATTTGATTGAAGAAAACACAATATCTCTCAAGACTGAATTCTGTCAACAAGATACTCAAATCAGAGATATATCTCTATCTCAAGAATTGTTTTATATTTTGCTATTTAATACAGACTTTCCAATTCAAGCATTTTCTAGAGAAGGCATTCTGACAAGATGTGTTGTTAAGAAAGATAGCATTAACTGTGCTTATTGTTTCTGTCTAGATCAGCAACACAACATCTTAGTAGCAGACAATGGAGATTCTAAAGTGAAGATATTTTCCAATGAAGGGAAGCTACTCACTCAATTTGGTGAAGAAGGTTCTGAGAAAGGACACTTCTCTAATCTTACTGGTATTTCTCTTTTTCAACATGATTGTATCATTACAACAGATTATAAAAAGAGCCGAGACAAACTTCAAATTTTCTATCCTATTCATTGAACAATCGTTTTTTGAATGTCTTATAGCAAACTTGTTATCTCTTTACAATATTACAATTCTAAGTGTATTTCCTTTATTTTATTCTCTCTAATTCATTTTGTATTGATAGTTTCTCTATCGACATCATTACTAGCTTATTTTAAGTGTCCTGTCTCAGGCACATACCGGGACACCAGACTTGGCGGGGATCACCCGGTGGAAGATCCACAAGCAGTCCCGAGCAGTGAAGAAGTAATGTATGACTTCTTTGACCTTGTGATGACACTGCAGGACATGCACACAGTACACATACTCTCCTGTCTGTATCTCGAATACGTAACCGCCAGGCCCGCGGGTAGAAGCTGCCGTGACAGAGCAACGAGGTGCTCTGGTGCTTTATTATAATGTTATACAACATGCGTGAACTATTAAACCTTATGAATCGGATATTCTATCAAAATAATTATCACAACATGAGTTCAATGAGTTTGCAGCTTCCACCCGCGGGCCTGGCGGTGGGCCATCGTCCTGTCTGCTCTGGGACGGATCCCACTGACGGAGTTCTGCCTCCTTTCCTTATCTCTCCAGACTCTCTCCACTGCTGGCGAGTCACCTGGTGCTGGGCGTATTCAGACGTATCCATTGCTGTCTGGTGGCACATGTGGCGAGGAAGTGACACATGTGCACTGTTGAGTCTGCTGTCTGTCTGAACAGACCAACGCTGTCTGGACCTCTTCCCCGCGAGGAGATCTTCTAATTCTAACTCTCTTCCTCCTTGTTGGAGATGTCCGGACGCTTCTGGGCTGTGTTCTACTCGGAGGAGGACGCATTCAGACACGCCTGCAGACTGATACTTCGCTCTGCCAGGAATGCTGTCAGAGCTTCTCATCAGTCTTCTCGAGGGGATGGAACGAGTGGGCATCTCCACGGAGAAGATGATGGACGAGTAGAGCCACACAAGCCACTTCATCTCCGAGCATTCCGCAGTCCCGCCTTCCTTCCACGAGATGGGCGATCCCAATCCTCACATCTCCTCCACTCACTCCAGCACCCTCGAGGAGAATACGAGTCCAGGTGTGGGAATGGGGAGCACTCCTGAAAAGAGTGAGCCTTAAATAGATTGTTATAATTGTGTTATCTTTAATGAACGCATCTCCATCATGACCAAGTTATTACCATTGTAATGGATACTGTGCAAGCAATTATCTAGGAGCGAGAGACGCTCCTTTGGGCATATGATTTTAAGCCTCAAAGTGTTTAGGAGCGTAAAAATCCAGAAAAATAAAAAATTTACCCAATAGTATATGTTTTTTTAAATTTAGGCGTATGCAAATTTAGAAATTTTAGATTAGGCACGTATCTCTGGAAGGCTGTATGATACCCTGATACTGTGTCATAACAATAATTTGAGGCTCAGCTCAGCATGGTGTCAGATGACCATAACATTTTTGACAGAATTAGATACGCTAAGCTTTTTAAAACTAATTCTTTGGTCATTGTAGGTATAACGAATTGTCCATATCGTCTATAGTTCTTAATGAATCAAAATGTCGAAATGTCAGATCTATCAATGTTAGATAAAATTTGAATTGCAGACACTTCGTTGCATGGACATTTCGTCCTCTGAACATTAGTTATCGGACAACGGGTAGTAGAACTTTCAACCCTGGAATTTTCGTCACGCGGAATTTTACACCCTGAAATACCCTTTTCACACCTACTTATTTCTCAATCAAAAGCCCTCATCTTAACCCTTTTTTCAAACATACATACTCCACTTCAAAAACCTCAACTTCCGTTCCTTGCACATTAGTACCCGTTTTGTCTCTAATGAAGCGAAATTCCTGTGAAACAGAGACGAAAATTCCGTTACTCATTATCCGTGTAACGTTCAAGTAGTTTTTAGAGAACCTTAGTGTTCTCACTTAGCTAGTAGTTCAATAGTAGATCCTAGGCTAGTTAGGGTATAGCTAAACTTATTGGTATTTCTTATATACCCAATAAACCTTATTGTTAACTGTTCGCGTTCGCGTCACATAAATACCAATAGTTTTTCCTATGGCCGCTCCAATGAACATCTCTATCCCGCCACTGAAGTTGGACGAAAGAATTGAAGACTGGCAGCCCCTATTTGTAGCAGCGACCAGCGCTCTCGCAGCTCAGGCCGGAGAACGGGCAGCCGTGCTGATTCTTCCCTCATATGTGTGCAGGAACGAGTTTGAAAGAGACACTGCGCTTTTAGCGATAAAAGAAGAAACTGTAAATGCCGCATTCAAGGTGCATTGCAAGGCCATCGATCCTCCTATCGACGAGCTTGAGGCCACTGCGCGGTTCCGTAGTATGGTCTGGGCTAGAGGGATTCGAATTGAGGTATTTTTCACCCTTCTCTGGAAGGAGGGGAAACGCGCTCAGTTCCTTAACAGGCAGGTATGTATGGTTTTGGCTACGCAGCTCCCTAGCAGGGTTCACCCTGCAACCAAGAAATGGATCCAACAACAAGAAGCCAACCCGTTTACCGACGCACAAATGCGAGAGTTCCTGGGAATGGTGCAGCAAAACCTACGACAAGCAGAATACCCCTGGACTACGGGTTTCGGGAACCTGAGGACAGACATGGGTTTTGCAAAGTCGTCGGGCAAGACAAGGAAGGGGATTATGATCGGCAGGCGAGCGATTCCGATAGTGAACCCAGAGTGAAAGAGGTGTACAAAATTCACTACCCCGCAGCTAGGCAGCAGAAGACTCACTACAGAAGCTCAACTCGTAGGTATAGTACCCTCACCTGTTTCACCTGTGGTAAGAAAGGTCACGGCTATGTAGCATGTCCAGACCGCGTGTGCAGCCACTGTCACAGGAGAGGACACGACGCGCCCAACTGTCCTAGTTCAGACGGGGAGTGGCCACGGAATGCCAACCGTAGAGGAAGGGACTACGTGAAAAAGGTGGACGAACGTCTAATGGACGAGGATTCAGCTTCTATTTCAGTCAAAGTCCGAGGGCTGGTGGTTCGTGCGTTGTTGGATACCGGGGCCAAAGTAAATGTGATGGACATGCAGACAATGAAGGAGCTGGGTATGATTAACCACTTAAAACCAGGTATCGGACGGGTTTATGGCGTCGGAGGAGCCCCCATCACCGTCATAGGCGCCGTTGAAATCCCGTTAGAGCTAGGAGACAGGGAAACCCGCTGGGTGCGAGTACACGTCGTGGAAGGAGAGGAGCAGGCACTGCTATTAGGGCGCCAATTCCTCAGATTGTTCGGTCGAGTCACCTTTGATTGGGAAGCAGGGACCATTACGCTGGGTAGTTCGGTCATCGAAATTCAAGAGAAGGCAATGGGAGGAAATCCGATCGCCAGGGCCCGGGTGATAAAACGTATTGATAATCATTCACTAAGGCAACTTATAGACGGACACCAAACGGACTTGAATCCAAAGCAGCACGATACATTCGTAATGATGTTGAAAGAATTTGAAGGACTATTTAACGACAAGCCAGGACGCACCACGAAGTGCGAGCACGCGATAGACACAGGTAACGCTGCACCGTGTAAATCCAGGCCGAGGCGAATGCCCCCGCATTGGGAAGAGGAAATTAATACCCAGTTAAACGAACTTTTGGAACAAGGCTTATGCCGACCATCGACCTCGCCATGGGCAAGCAACGTGGTTTTGGTTACCAAAAAAGATGGACGACAAAGATTTGCCATCGACTATCGTAAGTTAAACTCAGTTACGAAGAAAGACGCGTACGGCATTCCGCAGGTCCAAACTATATTAGATAAGTTGCATGATTTCCGGTTCTTCTCAGTCATCGACATTTCGGCGGCTTACTGGGGAGTCCCAGTCAGGGAAGGAGACGTGGAGAAGACCGCTTTTAACACCCCTAGGGGCTTATTTGAGATGGCAGTCATGCCCTTTGGGTTGGTCAACGCCCAAGCAACTTTCCAGCGTCTGATGGATAATTCCTTGCAAGGGTTAAGTCGCACAGAGTCTTACATTGACGATTGTATCGTCTACTCGCATGACTTCGAGGAGCACATTCAAGACCTGAGAGCCGTATGCGACCGTCTCCAACAAGCAGGCCTCCATATCAAATTCAAAAAGTGCCAGTTCTTCCGGGAGCAAGTAGAATTTTTGGGACACGTGGTTTCAGGGGCGGGAAGGAGGCCGATGCCATCTTCCGCGGAAAAGTTGTCCAAATTCCCAGTACCACGGAATGTTACGGAGTTGCAGCGATTCCTAGGCGCTGTTAACTTTTACAGAACATACATTCCACGCATGGCGCAAATAGCAAGTCCACTTTACGAGCTGACAAGAAAAGGAGCAGCTTGGAGATGGTCTAAGGAATGCGCACAAGCATTCGATGCTCTGCGGTTTAAACTAGTCATAGAACCAGTAATGTTAGCATTCCCAGATTGGGGAAGGAGTTTCACGATCGAGGCAGACGCTAGTTCTACGGGAATTGCCGCGGTACTATCCCAAAGGGACAGATCGAGTGGAGAACTACGTCCGATTCATTTCTTTTCTTCCGCACTCAGTTCGGCCCAAAGGAATTATTCTGCGGGGCAACTGGAGGCATGGGCGTTAGTAGCAGCCTGTCGGAAGTGGGAGACTTACTTAAGAGCAACAGGTGAGGTGGAGTTGATAACGGACCATTGTCCTCTGAAATGGCTCCGCAACCAGAAGGACCCCCGTAGGACTTTTGCTCGCTGGATCCTCGAGTTGGAAGAATATGCCTACCGTATTATACACAGACCGGGCAGGGATAATCATTTACCGGATTACCTTAGCAGAGTCGAAAACCTGCCTATCGATGTGGAAGTTCAGGATGAGAGCGTGTTCGAAGATAAAATATTTACAGTGGAGGCTGGAGAGGACACATCAGTCGCGGGCAGTCTAGTTCAAGCGCAGAGGAGCGATCAAGTAACGAGCGACGCCTTCGGTCAACTAAAGAATAGGGGTGAAGTATCCTCGGGCCAGCTGAGAAAAGTATCAGATAAACTGAAATTATCCCCGGACGGCACCCTACTACTCTTCCAAGACCGTGTCGTGGTTCCTATTGACGCCAGAAATAGAGTATTACAGTCGGTACATGCAGCCGGTCATTTTGGACAAAGACGGACACTGCAGAATTTAAGACGAACCCATTTCTGGCTGGGGATGGCACGGGACACTCGGATATTTTGTCAGCGTTGCCTAGTGTGCAAAAAGGCTAAGCCATCGAACCAGATGCGGGTACCTCTCGAGGAATTTCAACTAGAAGGAATGGGGCCAGGGGACTTAGTAGCCATGGATATAGCGACACTCCCATGGGCTGATGAGAAATTCAGATATTTCCTCTGTATTGTTGACATTTTCACACGGTATGTGGAGCTAGTGCCACTGGAAGATCAGACGGCCGCCACGTTAGTGCGCGAATTTGAGAGGGGTTGGGTCTATCGCGGGCACGGGGTGCCTAGAGCCCTATTGACTGATCAGGCTCATAACATAGATGGCGTGGAAGTAAGGAACTTATGTCAAAAGCTGGGGATAGAAAAGCGACACTCCTCGCCTTACCATCCCCAGGGAGACGGATTAGTAGAGAGAACAATCGGTCTCGTCAAGCAAGTAGCCAGATGCCTGACCCTGGATCGTCACCTGAATAAGGAAGCTTGGCCAGAGATTCTACCGGAAGTGTCGTTCTATTGCAACAATACGGAGAATGCTACGACTAAGTTTTCACCTCACTTCTTGATGACTGGAAGACAACCTTTGTCCCCTATTGACGCTATGATTGCGAAAAGGGGGTCACTTACGGGTTCTCCCACACAATACGGGGAGCGGCTACAAGAGGTCTTGGCCGAGATAAGGAGTCTAGCCAGAGAAAACGACCGTCAGGGTAAAGTAGAAAGAAACGAGATCAGGAACAAAGGAGCGAAACTCCCAAGCTTTATGAAAGGCGATACGGTGTTAGAGAAAAATGAGACACGCAAGGATTCATTGGATCCGAAGTTTAAAGGGCCTTATTTGGTCTTAGACATTAGGGGAACTAATGTCAAAATCAGGACAGGGAACAAGGAGAGATGGATTCACGCAAGTCGCTGCAAGCTACATAGGGAGTTTGGGGATGAAGTACCCGATAGCAGCCCCGTAGTTAATGGGAACATAAATACAGAGTCGCAAGGGGAAGACACTGATGTCGGGAATACGAGCAGTAGTGAGACAGAGAACGAAGATGAACCAGAAGGGGAAGGGCAACCTGCTAGCGATAGTGATTCGGTACTCGAAACGGCACGAAGGTACCCACTGCGAGACCGCAAGGCGAAAGAATATAAAGATTATGTGTTAGGTGCGAAAGGCCCTGTATATAGACGAGGAAATGTGTTAGAGGGGAGTAATGTAACGTTCAAGTAGTTTTTAGAGAACCTTAGTGTTCTCACTTAGCTAGTAGTTCAATAGTAGATCCTAGGCTAGTTAGGGTATAGCTAAACTTATTGGTATTTCTTATATACCCAATAAACCTTATTGTTAACTGTTCGCGTTCGCGTCACATCCGGGAACTAAGGTCCAGGCGACGAAATGCTCGATTGCCATAATGCTTAGATACATATTGGAGTCTAAATACCTAATCTATGTTCACTACGATAGATTGTACATTACCTCTATCTTCGGTCCTTGAACCAATTCAATGACCTAAATATCCCACTTCCGCCTGGCGGCAGGCAAAAGTCTCTCTCTCTCTCTCTCTCTCTCTCAACTTTATTAATCGTATATTCGATCGAAATAACTAGTGAATTATCTAACAGACTTCCCAAAGAAATTTTATGCATATGGAATATATTGAAACGAGCAATGTCGTGGACATTGTGGCCAGCGATCATGAAAACCTTTCTGTGAGTTGAAACAGATCCACTTTTTAGTGAGGAAATCTTTCCAATAAACAATTGGCATGCACTCAAGTCATCATTTTCAACCAATCAAAATATACTACTAGTTAATAATATGCATCTAATCATTACATACTCTTAGAAGTTAGAGCTACATGCCTTTAGGAATTTCTAAATGTTTCGAAGTATTCTGCTAGAAGAATTTATAAAATCCTGATAAAATCCTGATTTGATTGGAAATTTCCCAAATTACAATATTCAACATCTGTCATAATCACTCATTGCTTCTATCTTCTTTCTAACTATACGGCTGCTGCTGTGTATCAGCATTGTAATACTTCTGTAGAAGGCTTGTTAGTCTCATCTCACTTCTACGCCTCTTATATCAGCCAAATAGTACAAACTATTAGAATTGAACAGTGAAGAGAGAATGGCAGAAGCAGATTCAGGATCTGGTCCTGTTAGTGTATTCCCTGTGAGTGACAAGCTCCAGGCTAGAATGAATCTGCTGAAGGAAGCGATTGAGAATCAAAAGTTGGAAGTGAAAAGAATTGGAGGAGAAATGATAAGTCTTGTTGCGAAGAAAGAAAATGAAATTATCAAAGAGTTGAACTCTATTTGGGATGAAACGAATGCTAGAATTAACAGAGAGAAAGAAAAAGTTCAGAAAAATATTGAAGAGATTCAAAAGCGTACCAAAGAAATGATGAAAAGCTATTACGAAAATAATCAAATTTTCGAGCAAATGGATCAAAGTTTACTTCCTCTTCCTCAATTTTTTGAAGCAGTTGAAACGGCAAAGAGCGAATTTCATATTAGCATTCCTCACTTGAATCTATCCTGGAGAGTAGATGCGTTGAGAGAGAGTATAAATACAATGTGTCACGTAGAACTAGTGTTCAGAGAAGAAAGTGCTCCTTTCTGCTCTCTTTTAGGTATGTTCACATAACCAAATCTGACAGTTCGAATTTACCAAACTGTGTATGTAAGATCTCTCTATAGTGTAGGTGTGCACTGTCATTATCTCATCACATCCGATTTTATAAGCTTATATTCCTATTTTAACACCGCCACACAAAAACTTTGCCTAAAAATATTAATAACAGTCAACGTCTAATACGAATAATCTCATTATGACTATGGAGAATCCAATTCTCTTACTTTGTATACAATAAAATGAATATTTACTAATCAATATCTCAAAAATCAGTTTACATAATGTTGTCTACAATTTCGATTTCCTATTTCACATTCAGAAAGTTCATTGCGATATTGATCGAGTCAATAGAGCTGTACTGTCGATTACGATTGGCTGACATTTTTTAGTTTAACTTATTTATAGAAACCTTAGTGGAGAAAGAGCAGACAGTATCAGGTATGCAACTAACTCAGACTTTGAAAAGGGAGCCGAAACGAAGGATTAGTCAAACTGAATCCCTCAATCCTTTAATAACACGAGGATAAGTACCACCACATCTTCATTTGAATTAGTCGCCCTTGTATACTATGTATAGTATCTATTAATTTTTCTCCATAGACCAAGCAGAGAATAGAATGAATGAACCAAGGAGAAAAGAGGAAAGAGAGAGAAGACTTGAGATGGAACTGGATGAGTGGAAGAACAGAAATAGAATATTGGAGCAGGGAATGAAAACTTCTCATAACGAGAATGAAATCCTGAAAAGAGCTGTCTATCAATTGAAAGTTCAACTTCAAGAACTCCACACCAAACAAACTAACGCTCAAGAGATGGAAAAGCTAAAGTTTTCACTTCTGCAAGCCAAGAAGGAGATGGAGGTGTTGAGAACAGAGACGAAGGGAGGACTGCAACAGTCTGAACAACTGGAGCAGGAGAGGAGAGAGCAGGACTTGCAGTTGAAAGAGGCACAAACTGGCGAAGAAAGTTATATAATAGCCGCGTCCAAAAGCAGAGGCAAGTCTGAAATGTTCTCTTCCTGAATTGTTGATAAGTGGAAGGGGTTCTCTCTCTTAAATAAATTAAAATATTACTTTACAATATTTCAGCCTTCTCTTGCTATTGCCAATCAGAATATATGGGCGTGCCTATTTTCCGGAACATCCCGGAAGATATAGGTACCTAATTTCCCGGGATGTGACCAAAGTACCTAACCATACAGTCGAGTCGATACAGTATAATAGCACTGATTAATCACGCCAACGACTTAAGTTGCTATTTATACATTTAAATACTGCGATTTCGTATTTTTATGGTTATTTGGGTGAGAAGACCTCTGAGATGTAACAACTTCAGAAATTTGGCTCTGTAGGGTTTTATTGGGGGGGAGGGCTACCCAAATTTGGGGGTAACCTCCCATTTTTTCAATATCTTTCTGTCCCGTCCTGGAAATAAGTATCTTGACTCGTCCCATCCCGGAAATTAGATAGATTTTCCAGAACGGTTCTGTCCTGTCTCGCAAATTAGGCATGCCCGAATCTATGGATTTAACATTACATTTGGCTTTATTTTTATTTAATTGATAGAGATTATACCTAACTCAATCCACATATCCGTAGAACAAACACAGGAATATGACGATACGATGATGGACTTTTCCCAACCTATGGATGTTATTTTTTTGTCTCCGAATCGGCTCCCACTCAGTGAGAAAGCTGACACAGCAGAGAACAAGCCTACATCCATAGTTCAGAATCCATTCCTGCTTAAAGATGGAGCTGACAGCGAGCCTCTAGATGATAATAAGTCGTTTAGACAGTGTTCTACTCTGATTGGAGATGAAATAAGGGAAACTCAGACTATGCAATCTGAAAGTCTTGTTCTCCAAGATGCAAGTTTACTTCAAAAGAAATGAGATGATGGCAGGAATCTTGTTAGAGGAGCCTGTGGGTACATCTAACGGGGTATTCGAGTCCACCCACCACTTCGATTGTCCTGATAATCACGCAGTGTTCGTGTTAATTAGTGAAGTCTATGTCCCTCTTATCTAGAGGTCGTCTTTGTTAGAGTCGTAGTTTGGGAACTATTTCAACATTCAATTCGATTAAAACATTTCTTCTATTAAATTTCCCCTTATTATAAAATGGAAATATCAAATAGATCGAAATTCTGGAAAACGATATTTCCATAGACAAAACTTCTGATTGTCATTTTGATTTGATACCTAATAATGTATCTGTCCACCATGTAGCTCAAAATTTATTTCCGTATCCCGTTTTCATCGAGTTGACTGAATAATGACAAAAATACGACTGAATTTCATCAAAACTGAAATATAACATAACTACATGTGTAACGACTTACCCTTGTTAGCGGACCATTTGTGTGTGTTTCGTAATTAGGATGTCTTTACTCAATTAATTCCTATATATTAAACGATCTAATTTCATATTATTGATTTGTATAATTTTTTATTAGAATTGAGCAGTGGAGAGAGAATGGCAGAAGCAGATTCAGGATCTGGTTCTGTTAGTCTATTTCCTGTGAGTAACAAACTCCAGGCTAGAATGAATGTGTTGAAGGAAGTGATTGAAAGTCAGAAGTTGGAAGTGAGGAGAGTTGGAGGAGAAATGAGAAGTCTCATTGCGAAGAAAGAAAATGAAATTATCAAAGAATTGGACTCCATTTGGGATGAAGCGAATGCAAGAATCGATAGAAAGAAAGGAGAAGTTCAGAAGAATATTGAAAATATTGAAACGCGTAACAGGGAAATGAAGAAAAACTATGACGAAATGAGAAACATTTTTGAACGGATGGATCAAACTTTGCCACCACTTACTCTTCCTCAAATTTCTGAAGCAGTTGAATCAGCAAAGAGAGAATTGGATATTAGCATTCCTTACCTGAATCTATCCTGGAGAATAGATGTGTTGAGAGAAAGTATAAATAGAATGTGTCGCGTGGAACAAGTGTTTATGGAAGAAGCCACTCCTTTCCAACTGAGATGGAGTAAGTGTGAGAAAGGAGATGGAGAGTCACAGCTTGACCATCCTTGTAGTATAGCAATTAACTCATTCAATGGAAATATTTATGTAACTGATCAACATAGAAATCGAATTCAAATCTTCTCTGAAGAAGGAGAATGGATCAGATCTTTGAAAGATGATAAAATGATCAAGCCTCAGAACATTCTTGTTCAAACCGATTTGATTTTCTTGATGTGTGACGAGATTGTACTAAATTTTAGTAAATTCGATGAGAAGATAATTGAGAGTTCTAAATATTTTGATTTCATTCTTCGAGGTATCTGTGCAGATAAATCTCATATTTATGTCGGTACATTGGCAGAAATGAAATTGATTTTCTTCACTCAGAATCTGATAGAAGAAAAACAGATAACCTTAAATCCTCAGTCATGTAAACCAGAATCGAATCTCAGAGATATGGCACTAGCTCGAGAGGAGTTCTACGTTTTACTATCTCACACAGAATATCCCATCCAGACATTCAGCAAGGAAGGAACTCTTACGAGGTGTATTGTCCATAAAGAGCTGATCAGAAACAGCTGGTACTTCTGTCTGGATCAACAGCTTCATCTGATTGTTTCAGATAGAGGAGATTCTAAAGTGAAAATATTCTCCAATGACGGGAAACTGTTGAATGAGACATCTCGACATGAAGGAGTGTTCACTGAGTTAGCTGGAGTAGCAGTGTATCCTCTAGGCTGTGTTGTTACAGTGGACAGGAGTCAGAACAAAATGCTGCAAGCTTTCTCTCCTCTTTAAGTTGTAAAATATTTGCAGAATAAACTCTTTTCTAGCTTAATTAATTTCTCTCTTCATTGCTACTTGCATCATCAATTATATTTATCCCTTTATTATATAAACGAGCGCACTTCGCTTGCTTGCGCTACGCGACTTGCGGACACTCAGTGTCCGCAGAGTCGCCCTGCGGGCGAAAAGTTACTCAATCTAACCTATTTCGGGAATTTTTTTATTTTATACAAATATTGTAAACAAAGGTTAACGAATAATTTCTCATATGGATCCGAAGATATGATATTCGGTATCTACAGCACTAAAAACCCCATGTCAACCGTAGGAAACTAATTTCTCGATAAATTTTGTCATTTGTTTACTTTATGTATCTATTGTAAACAAAAGTAAACAATTAATTTATCATATCGATCTGAAAATATGATATTCGAAATCTACATCCCTAAAATCCCTTGTCAACCGTTGGAAACTAGTCTCTAGCATAATTTTCGAAATTCGTCAAATCGTGTGAAAATATGTATATAAAAGTGTGAAAATATACAAATAACCTTTTTTACTGCCATACACTATCAGATATAATTGAGTCATTTATATAAGTTATTGCTTTGAAGTATTAATAACAATGACAGCCTACAATAGTGTCCTATAATGATTTCTATTGTGAGAGTGAAGCCGTACATAGTATTGCATAGAAAAGTTGTGAAAAATTGTCCTACATTTTTTTTGCAGAGGTGTGAAAATTTGCTTAGCTTTTCGAACTTAATCCTAGATTAATCATTTGACACCTACATGCCAATTTTCATATCTCTACGACTTGTAGATCTTCAGGAACTCGGTAATGAATCTGAGCCAACCATTTTCAATCCCTCCACCAAGAAGGGGTACTCTGTGGCATTAGGAGGAGAATGGGCATTTTGACTAACCATTTTCAATCCCTCCACCATGAAGGGGTACTCTGTGGCATTAGGTGGAGAATGGGCATTTTGAGTAACCATTTTCAATCTCTCCACTATGAAGGGGTATTCTGTGGCATTAGGTGGAGAATGGGCATTTTGGCTAACCATTTTCAATCCATCCACCAAGAAGGGGTATTCTGTGGCATTAGGTGGAGAATGTGCATTTGGCTAACCATCTTCAATCCCTCCACCATGAAGGGGTATTCTGTGGCATTAGGTGGAGAATGGACATTTTGGCTAACCATTTTCAATCCATCCACCAAGAAGGGGTATTCTGTGGCATTAGGTGGAGAATGTGCATTTGACTAACCATCTTCAATCCCTCCACCATGAAGGGATATTCTGTGGCATTAGGTGGAGAATGGACATTTTGGCTACCCATTTTCAATCCCTCCACCATGAAGGGGTATTATGTGGCATTAGGTGGAGAATGGGCATTTTGGCTACCCATTTTCAATCCCTCCACCATGAAGGGGTATTCTGTGGCATTTGGTGGAGAGTGGGCATTTTGACTAACCATCTTCAATCCCTCCACCATGAAGGAGTATTCTGTGGCATTAGGTGGAGAATGGGCATTTTGGCTAACCATTATCAATCCCTCCACCAAGAAGGGGTACTCTGTGGCATTAGGTGGTGAATGGGCATTTTGGCTACCCATTTTCAATCCCTCCACTATGAAGGGGTACTCTGTGGCATTAGGTGGAGAATGGGTATTTTGGCTAACCATTTTCAATCCATCCACCAAGAAGGGGTATTCTGTGGCATTAGGTGGAGAATGTGCATTTGGCTAAACATCTTCAATCCCTCCACCATGAAGGAGTATTCTGTGGCATTAGGTGGAGAATGGGCATTTTGGCTAACCATTTTCAATCCCTCCACCATGAAGGGGTACTCTGTGGCATTAGGTGGAGAATTGGCATTTTGACTAACCATTTTCAATCCCTCCACTATGAAGGGGTATTCTGTGGCATTAGGTGGAGGACTGACATTTTAGCAAACCACTTTCAATCCCTCCACCAAAGGACGTACTCTGTGGCATTAGGTAGAGAATGGGCATTTTAACTGACCATTTTCAATCCCTCCACTATGAAGGGGTATTCTGTGGCATTAGGTGGAGAATGGGCATTTTGGCTTACCATTTTCAATCCTTCCCCTCAAGGGGTATTCTGTGGCATTAGGTGGAGGTTTGGCATTTTAGCAAACCACTTTCAATCCTTCCACCAAGTGGGAGCACTCTGTGGCTTTAGTTGGAGAATGGGCATTTTTAATTCTTCCACCATGAAGGGGTATTTTGTGGCATTATGTGGAGAATGGGCATTTTGACTAACCATTTTCATTTCCTTCCCCAATTAGGGTACTATGTTGCTTTTGGTAGAGTATTTGTGTTTTCGTTAACCATTTTAAATCCCTCGACCTTGACCTGGTTCTCTGTGGCGTTATGTGAGTCTTATGTGGTATTATGTCGACCAGTTGGATTTTTGCTCTTGCTTTTCAATTCCCCCACTAAGTGAGATACTCTGTTGCATTATGTTTGAACAGGCTTTCCTAAACCTTTTCAATTTCTCTCTCCAAGATGTGATACTATTTGCCATTGTTTACGCTCGTTGCCTTTTTGGTACGTAAGTATTTTCGATAGATACTACTCTGTATGATTATGTGTGAAGCTCCCCTTTTAGTTTTCCCCTTTTATCTTTGTAACTTTGTGTTTCCCTTTATTCTTTACATCAGCGCTGTACATATAATTCCGTAAAATTCCCTAAATTCACTTGTCACAATTTTTTAATGAATTTGAATTATTGATACTGCATCATAATTTTAAATCTATCTTTCGTTGTGTTTCTTTTGTTATTTGGATTTGCTCCCACGCTTTGCTTTGGAACGCTGAAAAATTGTTTACTCATTGGGGATTTGAACCCTCGCCACTTTTGTTATCGACTAATCGCGCTAACCACTCGACCATGAAGTCCCACGTCTTTAAAGTGTTCTAAAATTATATTTATGTTTGTCACTTTGGATGATTGAAAATTTGTAGACTTGCTTGGGATTCGAACCTGCGCCACTTTGTTACAGACTCAGTGCGCTATCCACTCGACCATGAAGTCCCACGTCTTTAAAGTGTTCTAAAATTATATTTATGTTTGTCACTTTGGATGATTGAAAATTTGTAGACTTGCTTGGGATTCGAACCTGCGTCACTTTGTTATCGACTCAGTGCGCTAACCACTCTGCCATGAAGTCCCACGTCTTTAAAATGTTCTAAAATTATATTTATGTTTGTTACTTTAGAATACTGAAATTGTTGACTTGCTTGGGACTCGAAAATCTATTTGTATAATGTATTAATTACGGAATGTTTTAAAATTATCAAAATATCTCCATCATGGGGAGATTATGTTTATTTCTCTTTCCACTTCAATGAAGTTTTGTTTTGCTTTTCCCACAGTTTGAGCTTCCTATTATTCTCTTCTACGTATAAACACATTATTTACTGAATTTCGAATTAGTCTTAACTAATTTTCAGTTCAATTCTAAAAAATTCTTACTCCGTACAACAATTTTAGCGAATGAGGCCCGTAAGATCTTTAGGAGGAATAGATATGTGATCAAGCAGTTACAATAGTACAATGAAGTTATAATTAGCTTCCAAATAATTTCAATAATTATGCGTATGTGAATTCCATAATTATTTTTAGGGACTACTCATTCTAGCTTATAAGAGTAACTTCCAAAGAGAATGCCAGCAGGTAGAGTATGACTGAAATAGAACACTGATTACACACGAATACTCCATTGTATAAATCCCGACAATGACCTGTGATCCATTCTATTTATACTATGGACCTCGTATTTCTAAGGTTTCCCCGCCTAAAATGACTTAACCAGAAATGAGTTAGCAAAATCCATAGTTAATGTGTGCTTTCCTACTCTGTTCCAAAATTCTCAAATCGTCTGCAATTTAAGTATGAGTTATGAATGCATTCTACATACATAAGGTGTTTAGTTTTAGTGTCTGTATGAAATGCTTTTATTGATTATCTTCAATTTTTAATTAGAATCCAATTGAGCGATTAGTTGCAATTCAGACAGAAAGAGGATCTGATAATGATTAATGAAACTTTTACTCATATGGGACTATACTCGATTAACCCAAATCCCATCGCTTTTCTTTCTTTACTATTATTTACCATCATATTAACCACCTTTATAATCTCATTCTATGTTGGCTGTGCCGTCTATGTACTGAATGAAGCAATCGTATGCAAGAGAAAGCTACAGAATCTTAACCACAGATCTCGTTCTAAAGAAACGGACGATGATCTACTTGTACAAATAATTTTTACACCTCATTGCATATATATAATTTAGAACTACTATGGTACTTTCTAAACTTGAAAACTGATTGGTTGCAATTTTTTAGTTTTATAGTCCTAGTAGAGGTTATCCTTAGCTTGTCATTTTCATCTTTTTTGTTGATTTTATTGGAGGGTTTCCTGACCTTTGATAAGAATTTCCTCAGATTTTTAAACAGAATGATTCGTATTTCTTTCTACCCGTGCGTAATATCGCATCATTGCCACCTTCCAATACTATGGTTGCTATTGAAGGTTCTCTGGTTGATATGTACGTATATCTCCATTCTCCTATAGATGCACTATCATAGATGGAC
Organism: Aphrocallistes beatrix; assembly: GCA_963281255.1. Taxonomy (NCBI): domain Eukaryota; kingdom Metazoa; phylum Porifera; class Hexactinellida; order Sceptrulophora; family Aphrocallistidae; genus Aphrocallistes; species Aphrocallistes beatrix. Next base: position 9,617,384 of record OY725488.1, read on the forward strand.
ATGGTACATAGTACTTAATCAGATGTGTTTTGCTTTCCATTTCTTTATATCTTCTAAGTACGAACCAGGTTCACATTAGTGGGTTGGTTGAGTTAATAATACAACTAATATATACATTTATGAACACATCTGATCTTATCATTTATTTGGTGTAAGCTCGTCGTCTGTACATTCAGCTCAAGAGCAGAGAGAATGAAGCTAGATGGTTTAAAGACAGAGCTGAGTATCGTACTGCTAGGTCTCTCCGTCTCCATTACAAAATAGTCACCATTCTAGTGGCAATAGCGATGGTACCATCTCAATTACTGAAAATTCCAACAATTTTGAAATTATTTTATCATTTTAAATTGGATCTTCTATAATGGACAGAGCACGTGATTACTACGAATATTTCCATTATTCCGGATTCATCTTTCACATCTAACTGCTTAATTTGAATTACATAGTCAGTATGATGGTATTCAAGTACTGCAAACAGTAGAGACAGCAAACCAATGTTGGCATCAACATCTTGTATAGTAGAGAGTATCATGGTAGTTCTCAACAAACTTAATCCTATACACTACCACCACTTGGTGGATGGATCGAAAAGCGTTATTGATGGAATGTGGGAGGGAAAAAGAGTCTATTGTGTCAGGAATTATTGCCACTAAGAGCCAATGTGTATGAGATAAGATACTTAAGAGAGGGACATTACCTTCAGCATTTCTATATGCAACTTCATAGCAGGACAGAGTTCTCCAAATGTGTCCTTAGTATACCATTCAGTGATAAATAAGAAAATATTTGTTTAATTAAGTTATGATATGAAAAGCGAACAGAACAAACATCTAGTTACTAAGTATAATATATTTGGAGACTGTAGTTCTCATTCTTTGACACAATCACTAATCTGTTATTGCTAGTGAGAGCTATTCCTTGTGGAAAAGAAAACATGCCCGCTCCATCACCATATCTTCCAAAAGCGTCGAGAAGTGCTCCTTCTTTGGAGAATATTTTGACTTGATGACCCCAGGGATCAGTGATAAGCAAATTGCTGTCACTGTCCAGACAAAAAAATGAAGGCGTAATACCCATATGACTACAAATATCTCCACAAAAAATTAGCGATCGTATTAGGTCTCCGGTGTACGAAAAAACTTTAACGCACGAAAAATTTTCACATAGAACAAAGACTTCGTCTGGTGTCAGTTTAACGTCACAGGGTCCTATCATTGAGTGGTGTGAGATGTGTCGCTGGTAGTGGAGCTTGCTATCCAAAATTTGGACTCGGTTGTTTTTGCGATCAGTAACGAAGAGATCTCCGTTGGTGGAGACAGCAAGTTGTCTAGGATCATTAAACTTCCCAATTCCAGACCCTATGCCTCCCAGCCTACCAACGAGACGGAAATCTGCTTCCACTTTGAAATGGAATACAAAGTGTTTGAATTGGTCCGTTACATACACATTGTATCTATGGACCGCTATACCGTATGGATGCTTCATGTGTCGATGTGAAAACGTGTTTAGGAACTCTCCCGTCTCTGAGAAGATTGACACACGTGCGATGTTATCTGTATTTCCTTTCCCCAAATAAAATCCTTCTGCGACATAAATGTGGTTGGAATTGGAGTCTATCGCTACACCTTTAGGATAAGAGAGTTCTCCTGGTGCTTGTCCAACCTTGACACAAGCAATTAAGTGACCGAAGAGATGGTTAATGCGTGTCTCTGCATGGTCTACGGTTTGTGTAATGTCAGGAAATCGAACTGCCATTCTGATACTATAGATATAGCTCAATATATTGCTAATAAGAAAGGAGAGTTGTTAGTTGGATAAATGCTAGAGATTGTGTTTCGTTTCTATTTATAGAAGAGCCTATCAATTCATGTCCTAATTTCATTAGTCATAGCCTACTATAATAAGGCCTCAGAGTAACTTGCGAATTTGGCACTAGGGATGCAGTAGAAGATGGTTGAAGAAATACATGAGCTGCCTTAAATCATTAACAAAGCCCAATAGAGCTTAGGAATGTATTACCAGCATATATAAATATGGTGTCAAAGCACCCATATCCGTTGTAAAAATTTAGATTAGTCATCAAATGATTGCGCCACAGGCTATATTTGGGTCAAATTTAGTGATTTTCAGAGGTCGTTTAAGGGCACTTCTAAGTATTTTTTATTATAAAGTTTTTGCATAGAACTGAGAATTGAATGTGTTAATACGAAAAATTTGGAATTTTTTTCATGGAATGTTCTTACATTCCAGTGTTGCTATGGAAACATGTTTTGTTCAGTTGGGGCTATATCTTGAAAACAGCGATAGCTAGACATTCAAATTTAATCCCATTTGATAGCAAATAGGCTACTTCCTATTAAGCTATAATAAAATTTCTACGTCTCAATTCAATAATTTACGAGTTATTAGACAATTTATCATATTGGTCACATTTGGTAATTTGTCGAATATCTCGTAAACCATTGAATTTAGACAGAAATTGTATTATAGCTTAATAGGAAGTAGCCTATTTGCTATCAAATGGGATTAAATTTGAATGTCTAGCTATCGCTGTTTTCAAGATATAGCCCCAACTGTCCGAAACACGTTTCCATAGCAACACTGGAATGTAAGAACATTCCATGAAAAAATTCCAAATTTTTAGTATTAACACATTCACTTCTCAGTTCTATGCGAAAAACCTTGTAATAAAAACACTTAGAAGTGCCCTTAAACGACCTCTGAAAATCACTAAATTTGACCCAAATATAGCCTGTGGCACAATCATTTGATGACTAATCTAAATTTTCACAACGGATATGGGTGCTTTGACACCATATTTATATATGCTGGTAATACATTCCTAAGCTCTATTGGGCTTTGTTAATGATTTAAGGCAGCTCATGTATTTCTTCATCCATCTTCTACCGCATCCCTGGTAAAGTTACTCTTAGGCCTTATATATAGTAGGCTATGCATTAGTCAATTCATTTTAATACTCAAAATGAGATTAATATTAGATTATAATAAGTGCTGTCTCTTTGATAAATAGTCTAGCCTGTAACCTTAGTTCTAATTCATTAGATCTACTCTGTTAGATAATATGCATATACCAACTAAAGCTAAAACTAGATAGTACACAATAGTACATACTAACTTAGAGTGTCTCCATTAACCTGAGTTTGAAAATAAATATACTTGTATATACATAGGGCATTCCAAAAGTTCTCATCCCAAATCTGTATCTCAAATGATAGCGAATATAGGATATTTTCAATTTGTCGATTGTATTCCTTAGGGAATCAGCTTCCAATTTGTATATTAGTCCATTTTAAAAGGACAATTATTGTGGTTCCTGCATTATATTTTTGTGAATCGATTTAGGGTAGTGCCTTTGAACGTGATTTTGGGGTTCCCTTTGATGTATTTCAGTTCTGATTAAAACTGATCTCGCCATCGAATTCTATGTATAAACTAACATATAAATTGAATTATCTGACGTATTCTAGTTTTAAGCTGAGGGGATAATTGTGTTTTGAAGTGGTTTACTACCATTTTTGTTCCACTTTTTAAGGGCCCGTACAGCTGTTATGGCACATGAGAAGCCCTAGACGAGATGGCGAGTGGCTGCGATGCCACCTCGCACTGTGATATGGCACTCCAACACAGGCGGTTGAATTTAGAACAAAACTCAGCATCTGTGTGAGGTTTCGCAGATAATCATGACACGTGATAGTACGTAATAATACGTGAAGACGCACATAATATTAAACTCATAGGAACTTTACAGTTTTGTTTAATTTATTAGTCTCCTCGAGGATATGGGACGAGTGGACATCTCCAAGGAGAAGATGATGGATGAGTATGCGGCACAATCTACTTCATCTCCGAGCATTCCGCAGTCCCGCTCTACCTCCACGGGAAGGACGATCCCAATCCTCACAGCTCCATCCACTTCAGCACCCTCGAGGAGACGGACAGTTCAGGGATGGAGAGCACTTCTAAAAAGACAAACAGTAACAGGTATACGTACAACTAACTCCGCTTATGGTGAACAGAAGTTTCGTAGCTGATATTTTAGAATGGAATTACAAACTGTTAGGAAACATGAATTTGTTCTAAAGCTGAATAAGATTGATAGGAGAGTGAGAGTGGGCATTTTGGAGAGTATTTCGTATAAGAGCAAATGGAAAGTGGGCATTTTGAGTTATAAATTATATCAAATGGCATGCGAAAGTGGTATTTTTATTTCGTGAAGGGGTGAGTTATTGTCTTTAATTATTTGTGAGGATTTGATGATTTTATTCAAAGAAATATCAGCGACGAAATGTCATTCCTTGAAGGGTAGGATGAGTTCTAATTTTAGATACACTATTCTCGCGTCTTTTAAAAGACTGCTTAAACAGTGTCTTGTGTACACTGAACTGATTAAAAGGGGGTACACCTGTATCGGAACATTTCGATTGGAAACTATATTCCCCTGCGTTCCGTTTTGTTCCAAGTCCTGAATTGCTGTGACATTCAGAAAACAGTTCTTTTCCTCTAGACGGAAGAATCTCTACTGCAGCTACTCCAAGCACTCCAGCAGAAGTACGCATTCCTGTTAGAGGCTTGGGGGGTTGGGGGATAACACAGAATTTAGGGGGCTAGGAACTCCCATTCAGTCTCTACAGTAGTGCATTAATTAAGACTTTCTTTATTACTGATTGATAAATGGTGTTTTGTTGACAGGTAGATAGAGTGAGTAAGAAGCAATCTCACAAAAGGAGAGAGAGCGTTCCTAGTGGAGGAGATGGGTAAGAAGGAGGAAAGCTGTCCTGTGATCCTTATCCTTATGGAATGTGTAAATTCTTGATGTTCTCTCTAGCAGAGAAATGCAGCATGAAACATGCGACAGGACAGACAGTGCCAGAGTGGTTCTTAATTCTGAGTTTTACAAACAAATGCAATTATTTCGATGAATATTTTATTTTATAGGAGATACCTTATGTTATGATTGGTGTCGAACGTACGTACATACGTCTGCTCGCTCCTGGAAATTCTATTAGACCAAATTGCACCAAATTTGGACCATCTATTCCTTATATGTTGGAGATTTGAAGCTGGGTCCAAATTATGAAGTAATTTCACACCTTTCCACAAAAAGTGTCAAAATGTATTAACTAATCAGAATCTAGGGATTTACCATTACAGCTTGTTGATCAATACTGATTATTCATATTTCCACACCTTGCGTCAAAATGTGACATATGTGGTTACCAATATAATTTCAGAGTTTTAATTTAACAGCAGAATTTAACATAACTGGACAATATAGAATAGATCTGACTCAATACTCGTACACATAGACAAGTTAGAATCACTCTGTAAACTTGAAATTTGATTGGCTGTGATTAAAAAAAGTTCAAAACTCATTTAAGGCTGTATATTGTGCAAATGCACCACACTAACTTTATGGACCTGCGCTATCAATCTATCAACTGACATTTACGAGGGTCACTCAATATGTTTTGAGCCTGGAGTAGTTGCTTCCATTTGATTGTGTTGAAAATTCCTAGGATTATTCATCTACCTATTATTATCTTTGGCTTTGAGTTTGATTTCAATCGGACAAGTTTCTAAAATATTATGCCACATATAATGGAGTGTCCTTGTGGACTCCGACACATTTGCAAGTCATTTCCTATGGAATTTTATTTATTCTCTTTATGGAAAATGATAGTTGGGAACAAACTTTTGATAATTCGTTGTTATCAATGATGCGATATATTCACAAAATCCGGGGGGATTCTATGATTATAATATTTAAATTTCGTTTGCAAAACATAAATACATGTTCAAAGATATCCCAATTCAAAACTTGTGGTTGTGTTTTCATAGATGCTAATACAAAATATCTTAGACAATTTCTTCATCACAATATTTTAGAAACTTGTCCGATTGAAATCAAACTCAAAGCCAAAGATAATAAAAGGTAGATGAATAATCCTAGGAATTTTCAACACAATCAAATGGAAGCAACTACTCCAGGCTCAAAACTTGTCGAGTGACCCTCGTACTTCTCACTCTTATTTAATTTTCTATATCTACACAGAGTTAGCTGAGTCATTGTTAGCAATCTGATTACCGCCTCAAACCAGTAAGAAGTATGTCTTGGACTAAAACAGCTAATGTTGCAATGTTCGGAGGTGCTAATTGGGATGGTTTTATCAAGAAAGTTACGAATTCTACACCACAGCAAGCAAAACGAATTGCCATCAAGAACCCAAAGATCAATTTCTTTTTTTTCTGTCGCGAAAATATAGACCTTGGCGATAAGAGAGAGTTTGATTCAGGCGATGCCGTTTTTTTCAGTGGCAAACCTTGGTTTGGCGGCGCACCTCAATGCGATTCCTATAAAAAGAATCAGATGACGATTGTGTATATTAGTCCTGTTAGTTCTCAACAATTTCGGGATATTGCTTCTTATACTTCTGCCGATGGAAGCCCAGCTGTTGATGTGGTTTGTATTTTTGCTGGTAATTATTGCACTAAAAATTACCCCTGCCTACGAGCTGGGAATAACAATCCAAAAACGGACAAATCGCTGGATCAGAACATTCAGCAAGTTCTTGAAGATGGGTCTGTAAAATTCCTACAAGATAAGGGCATAACAGTATTACTAACTATTTTGAACGGCCATTCATCTGTGGGTTGGTCACAATTTACAAATGAAATTGATGCGATGGATTTCGTTAACTATCTGAAAACAGACATCGTAGATAAATATGGATTGGATGGTATCGACATTGATGATGAACACAACAAAGGAGAACCTATCGCTACATCCATGGTCATGGTAACGTCAGTAATGAAAGAGAAAATGCCAGATAAAATTATATCGAAAGCTCTGTTTCAGGATGAAGAGTATTTTATGCCCTCTTTTAAGGGTAAAAAATTATCTGACACATTAGATTATGGTTGGGAAATGACTTATGGACCCCCGGCAAAGGATATGCTTCTTCCTTATGCTGATTATGGAATGAGTAAGACTGTAGTGTCCAAAGGGTTTTGGTCTGAGAGCCCATCTCTAACACTCAATGAGGATGTTCAGTGGATAAAAAATAATGGCTATGGGGGTGTTATGGTGTATGCATTCGAAGACCTTAACAATACTATATTGATGGGAAAACTGGTAGATGCTTTATACGGACCCGGAACCTGGAATTGCAACTAATTAACGTGAAAACTTTGTTCTAGTGTATATATATATTGCCTACTACCTATACTTTATATTTTATTAGCATGATTTCAAGCAAAGACAGTTTTAACATTTGCATTTATTGCTCTTCTTTTATTTTCTCAAGTGCTAGGACTAGGGTAGATATCCTTACTACATAGCCTACTCTAATAATGCCTCACAGTAGACTGAAAATTATGGACTAGGGATGAAGCAGTAGCCGAATGGCTTAGAATCATTAACCATGCAGAATAGGCATTAAGAATGTATTACCAGCATATATAAACATGGTATCAAAGTACATATATCCGTTGGAAAAATTTCGATTAGTCATCATTTCATTGCGCAACAGGTCATTTTAAGGACAATTTTAGCGATTTTCTAAGCTGTTTTAACCCTATTTCTAAATGGTATTAAGGTGTGATTTTTGTGTAGAACCAAGGTTAGTACGAGTTGATCTGAAAAAAAAGCTATGGTAAAGCATTTTGGTCAGTTTGGGCCGTTTCGTGCAAACTGTAGTAACTAGGTCTTCAAATTTGATCGTGTTTGATAGGCAATGGACAATTCCTATTAGGTGATAATACAACTTGAACTTCTAAATTCAACGAGTTTTGAGTTATGGGTTGATTTTAAGAATGTGGCCAAAATACTAAATTGTCGCATAACTCTATAGTCTGTTAATTTAGAAGTTTAAATTGTATTATTACCTAATAGGAAGTAGCCAATTGCCTATCAAATACGATCAAAATTGAAGACCTAATTCATATAGTTTGCAGGATATAGCTCAAACTGATCAAAATGCTTTATCATAGCAACGTAGGAATGTAACAACATTCCATTGAAAAATTCTAAATTTTTCAAATCAACTCGTACTAATCTTAGTTTTACACAATTCTACCTTAATAACATTTAGAAGTAGGCTTAAAACAGCTTAGAAAATTGGCAAAATTTTGCTTAAAATGACCTGTTGCGCAATGATATGATGACTAATCAAAATTTTGACAACGGATATATAGACTTTGATACCATGTTTATATATGCTGGTAATACATTCTTAATGCCTTATCTGCATGGTTAACGATTTTAGGCTAATCGTGTATTAATCCATTCGGCTATTACCGCATCCTTGGTTATTTTACTGTGAGGCATTATTAGAGTAGGCTATGGAATACTACATAAATATATAGGTGCATATATATACATACAGTCGAAATCGGGTTATTTTGTCCATTTGATTGCACTGCCAAAACGACAAAATAACCCGATAGACAAAATAATCCGGTAGACAAAATAATCCGATAGACAAAAAATCCGACAGACATAAAATCCGATGGTTGCATATAATTAGTAACAAATTGAACAGAGTAAGTGTTATTCTATTCTTACACACGTACTACAAAGAGAAAAATTGTTAGTTTTGTTGCACATAGTCTCTTATGTCGCCCTGCTTTTGCGGGAGTGACCTGATTCCATGTTCAATCTCTATGAGCGCTGGAGGTATGTTTCCAGTAAAATGGATAAATCTATGTCCTATATGCTGAATCCACCGAAGACAATCCTCTGTTGACTTCAACTGCCCCCATCATATCCTCACAATCACTATCGCCGGATTCTCCACTGGTAGGTTTTGTAACTTCTTCCATCGCCTGGTACTGAAAGTTGTCCATAAATTGTTCGATATCCACAACACAAGACTCGCCAACCGGTTCCTGGTCCTCAATAGCCTCAATTTCCAGAACTTCATTATCTCCTTGATCAGCTCCCATATCTAAATCTTTTAATATATCTTCCTGACGTAATCCAGACTTACCCCAACAGTTCTTGATTACTTCTGAGGTGACTTGATTCCATGAAACCTCAACCATTTGGAGTGCTTCGTACAAGGAAACATTTTTTGCTATTTTTGTCAAAAGTACTACAGACAGTTTCTGTCTGTAGTGACACTTTAGGGATCGAATCACTCCCTGGTCCATGGCTGCAGTTTTGAAGTAGTTCTTTGGAAGCATAATTAAGCGTAAATGTCCTCCACGAGCCAAACCATCAAATTTTTCGCATAGACCTACGTGAGATGGGCAATTGTCTACCAAAAGGAGGACCCTGCGCTTTTCTCCACGCATTTTCTGCTCAAATTCAAGCAGCCAACGATCGAACAGAATCCGCGTCATCCATCCCTTTTTTGAGGATGTGTATGGTATAGGAGCATTGGCTCTACGTCCGAGCACAATGGGCCAGCGAGGTTTAGCTGCTGTGCCAATACATAGTAAAGGTATTTTCTCACCTTCCATCGAGCAGCAGAGGAGGATGGTTACTCGTGACTTCATCTGTTTTCTAGTACCTCGTAAGGCAGTCTCGTGTTCCAAAGTGAATGTCTTCCCAGTAGACATTCGCCAAAAGAGAGCCGTTTCATCAGCATTCCATAAGTCCTCTTTTCTATATTGGTCTAATACTGGTTGAACACCTCTCATCCAATCTGAATAGTCGAGGCAGTCCTCGGCTTCCCCGTGGAGTACCCTGAAACTTCACACCATTCCTCTGTCTCCATCACTGAATCCATGACTTGTTGATGTCATTTTCATCAAACCCCATTCGTTTGGCGACAATCTTAGCACCAGTGAGAAGAATGTTCCCAGTGATTTCTTTGGCATCAGCCCGGAGATTTCCAAACCAGTCAAGTAGACGGATTTCAATCTCCTGATACTTGCGTGGTCCCTTCAGTATCTTTCGCTTCGTTGTGCTCCCTTTCTCATACGCGGCAATCACTTTATCCTTCTGTTTGAGTATATACGAAATGGCCTGCTTTCTTACACCATAATCCTTCCCAAGCTGTATTGTGGATGGACGCGAAGAATCTGGGAGCATGCTTTTCATCACGATAGCATAATTTTTCTCAAGGGACAAACGATAATGCTTGATAGGTTTGGATGAACAAGCTGTTGGAGTTTTCTTCATTGAAAAAGACAACCAAAAAAAACAGCTAATATAAAATAAAGGACAAAATAAGCCAACAAATTATCAATTGTTTACACCCCAGATAGACAAAATAATCCGATAAGACAAAAAAACCCGAAGACAAAAAAATCCGATTATTTTATAATTGAATTATGAATAAAACAATTTTTACACTGACTTAACGACAAAATAACCCAATGGGAAAAAAACCCCCGTTCCATTTAACTGGTACCACAACCGCCGTCTCATGTACAACACCATGCTGCGTCGTGGCCTGAAATACCCCTCTTCGACTGTGTATGTGGGCAATAGTGGACCTCGTGTCCTCTTTCGCCACATTTCGCACAGTGCCGTTCCGGGCATTGGGCCATAAAGTGCCTGTCCGAGTCGCAAATAAAGCACCGACCCTTCTTAGGGAATTGGCTTGCCGGATACTTCCTTGTAGATCCATCCCGCCTCCCCATTGCCCCATTGCTGCGTGGCGCATCCTTATATGTATAGAAACAGTTGAGAGCTAACATTCAAGAACAAATACAACGTAAAAGTAAAAAGGAACCATATAGCAGAGAAAGAAAATAGCCATAACATTGATATATAATTTATTGGAACGTAGACTAGTTTCATATAGTTATGCATTAAACTAATGATGAATTAGATTTGGAACAAAAATTATTTATTCATAATATGGGTGCGTAAGAAAATCCACTTTATCTTATCCCTGGTACCATGGAAAATTGTTCAGTGAAAAGGCCTTATTGAAGTAGGTAGGCTATGGCTTACTTGTACATATTTCCAAACTCGTGATTATTTTGAATTTCTATTTTTGGCTCCTATTGAAATTAATACAATCGAAATCCAGCAACTCAAGAAAACCTACGTTAAATCATTTACTCAGTATTCATACTATGTACTTCTAACAAGCATAGTTTATTGCTCTATCGTCGATTTTTAGCTCTTATTTGATTTACTTTAAATTTTATTGTTAGATCAATCAAGTGAGCGCTGAATTTTCGATTATTTCGGGTTATTTTGAACTTTCGACCCCAATATTGAAATCTTAAAGAGGCATATGTTGAATTATGCTTCGATAGATCTCAAATATGGTTGATATTATACTGTTATGTCAATTTTCAATGGTAAAGCATGACTTAATTTCATATTAGACTCGATTGAACAAATACACTTATTGAAAAAATTATTCTGAGATAGTCCAATTTAAAGTTTCATGTGAAGTGGACATCAACCATATAGAAAAAAAATGATAAATCACTCCAACACAGGCGGCTAAGTTCATGACATAACTCTGATTTGCATTCTTACTTGTCAGGTTTCGCAGATAATCATGACGCATGATTGTACGTAATAATACGTTGAGGACAGGAACTAAGCGCATATTAGGCTCATAGGAACTTTACTGTTTTGTTTATTTTGCTAGAACAGTTTCATTCGACTTTGTGTTCACGATTCAACTGCGTATTGTAAAGTCGCAAGACATGGCAACTCCTAATGCACAGGAAAGTGACCACTGACAAACTATCTGTACCACTAACAAGAATTGACTTTAAATCTAATTATGTTTCTTTTTGATTCTTAGTAGTTTTGTTAGATACATTTCATGGCAAGTTTGTCTGAGTCAGAGTGTGAACCATTCCTCTCTCAGGTGGAGAGAGTGAGAACAGAGATAAGAGATAAGTTCTCTAAATCTCACCAAACGCTGAATGAGAGAGAAGCTGCTCTACTGTCTCAGCTGGATCAGCTGGTGGCTAGCTACAAGGGAGAAGAAGTAAGGGAACAGATCCAACAACTCTCTAATTCTAAAGAGAGTGTCATGTCCGCTCTGAGAGGAAATGAAAACTACGAAGCTTTGGAGTTAAGCATCGCTCCACTAAATACCTGCATTAGAGAACTCGAATTGAGTATGGAATCAACTGAGACTGGAATAAGCCGTGTAGAGCTGGAGTGGGATGGAACACTGGAAGAGAGACTGAGTGAGTTAGGAAAGATCAGGATTATCGGACTATTGGACTACAAGAAGAAAGGAGAACCTGTTCTAACTGCTGGTAAGCACAGTCATGCTCGTTCTACTGAAGTTGGAGTGTTCGAGTATCCTCAATCAATCTCTATCCATCCTCAAACAAATAATATTTACATTTGCGATCAAGGAAACAATCGCATACAGGTCTTCACTAGTTCATTCCAGTTTCTTTTCGAGTTTGATGAGAAGATGAATGAACCATATGGCATTTGTTTCGACGAGAATAAAGTCTATGTTACACAAGCTCTGGGTAATTGTCTGAATGTGTATTCTGTTGATGGGAAGTTATTGCAGTCTGTTGGAAAAGGAGGAGAACTTATGTTTGTTCGACCACGTGGTATCGAAGTATCAATTTTGAAAAATCTAATCTACGTTTGCGAGAATATGAAAGATCGAATTCAGTGTCTGAATTTGAATCTCACTTTCAACTCATTCATTCATCATATTTTGGGTCCTAGAGATATCAAACTGACTCAGAGTGAGATTGTGGTATTGAAGGAAGGTTATCATTGTATTTATGTATTCAATCACTCGCATCAGTTCGTGAGGGAGATGATACGTTGTGGAGAAGGTACTCCTCTCACTAACCCTCTGTTCTTCTGTCTAGATCAGCAGAACAATATCCTCATGACAGATTACTCATCCCACTCTGTAGCAATCTTCTCAATCAGAGGAGAGTTGATAGAGAAATTCGGTAGAAGAGGAGAAAAGAGAGGAGAGTTCTTAGAGCCAAGAGGGATAGTACTAAATTCTGATAACAAGATAATAGTCTTGTCAACTAATCCAAATAGCTGTATACAACTATTTTGAAATATATTCAAACCCTCTCGACAGTGACATTGAATTTCTGAGAATTTGTACACATTTATTCAGTAAAACTTTATCGTTTATTTTCCAAAATTGTATTACTTTCTGGAACTTTATGTTTTATCTCAGCATTTACCTATGCATGTACGTATGAATGTATGTATATATTCTTTTGTATTCCGCTACCACGGTTGGTCCAATATTTTCCATTTAAATAACTAAAATTTCATATTTTATGAAGTGAATAAAATTTAATTTGCACAAACAGATACCGAATTTGTAACAGATACAAATTCATTTTTACACAATCAATTACTTAGGTCATTTCAAAAGTACTGATCACTATTGATTTTTGACAGCTAGTGTATATCTAATGCACCAATTAATATAATCCAGATAGCATTACCCATTCTCTCCTAATATCTAAAAGAAATTTTAAGATAGCATTTTTCTTATAATCATCATTTCAATCTTGTCAGTTTTGGTTACTTATACTACATTTATGGCTTCAAAATCGTCAATTATTGAGCAAGAGCAAAGGGTGTATATCAAGTTTCGTTCACTGCTAAAAGATTCGAACAGGAACATCCACAATGATCTCGTGGAAGTTTGTGGAGATCAAGTACTTGCTTATTCCACGGTTAGAATATGGGCTCAACTATTCAGAGAGGGAAGAGATAGCTTTGAAGATGAGCCTCGGACTGGTAGGCCTAAATCTGCAACTTGTGAACCCTCAATTTAGTTGGTTGGTGAATTTCTTCGAAATGACCCTTGCTGCCCTATTGAAGAGATTTCTAAGTATACGGATATCTCAACGGGAAGTATTTATTGCATTCTGAAGGAAGATCTCGGAGTAAGGTAGGTTTGCGCTCGATGGGTGCCGTATTTGCCGTCAGAGGCCCAGATGAAACAGAGGGTGGAATGTTGCGAAAATCTTATTCTTGTACGAAAAATTTGATGCAAGGCAACTCTATGAGATAGTACCATAGATGAAACTTGTATTTACTATTCACAACCTAAATCCAAGGAAAAATATAAGTGTTTGCTGCGTCCGGGCGAACCCCGACCTAAAAAACCGCGTCCAGATTTCCCCTCCAAGAAGGTAATGTACGCAATCACATTTGACGCCTGCGGCCCAGTTGCTCAAGTTTGCGTTCCGAAGGGCCAGAATGTTACTGGAGACTTTTATTGCTCTCATATGCTCGCAGAAGTCAGTAAACACTACCCAGAGCGTCGGCAGAGAACTGGTCCTCGTGGAATAAAACTTCTACATGATAATGCCAGTAACCATAAAACTAAACAAGTCGCCTCATACATCGAGGATATAGGGATGCAAACACTGAATCACCCTCCCTATTCCCCTAACCTAAGTCCTTGTGACTTCTGGTTGTTTTCAAAGCTGAAAAGTCATCTCTCTGACAAGGAGTTCACTAGTCGAATGGAGATCGGATTCGCCATTCATAAGTACCTGAAATCGATCCCACAGACGGAGTATAAAAAGACATTTCGCTGCTGGTTAGACCGTCTAAAGGAGTGTATTCGCGTCAAAGGAGACTATTTCGAGAATATATAATTAAATAACACATCAGTCATTGCTTAATATCAAAATGAGGGGGGGTGATCAGTACTTTTGAAATGACCTAAGTAGCTGTACAGAACAATTGTATAAAAATAGAATCATTTTCAGTGTGGAGTGTAATGTAAGAATATCTCAGAAACTGTAGTCCTAAGTAAGTGTATAGTATTTCACTCAGAATTTATAATGTACTTTGAATAGAATTGCACTGCTTAATTATCTGTAGAGCAAACTTAATATATTTGATCATTTCATAATTGAAATAATAACAGAGAAATAATGGCAACAGCAGATTCAGGATCTGGTCCTGTTAGTTTATTTCCTGTGAATAACAAGCTCCAGGCTAGAATGAATCTGTTGAAGGAAGTGATTGCGAGTCAGAAGTTGGAAGTGAGGCGGATCAGAGAAGAAATGATAAGACTCATTGAGAAGAAAGAAAATGAAATTACCAAAGAATTGGACTCTATTTGGGATGAAGCGAATGCAAGAATTGGCAAAAAGAAAGAAGAAATTCAAAAAAAGATTGAAAAGATTGAAAAACGTATTGATGAAATGAAGAAAAGTTATGACGAAATGAAGATGCTTTTAGAACAGATGAATCAAACTTTGCCTCCTCATTCTCTTCCTCATGTTTCTGAAGCAGTTGAATCAGCAAAGAGGGAATTGGATATCAGCATTCCTTACCTGAATCTATCCTGGAGAGTAGATGCGTTGAGAGAAAGTATAAATAAAATGTGTTGCGTGGAACATGTGTTTAGAGAAGAAACCACTCCTTTCCAGCTGACATGGAGTAAAAGTGAGAAAGGAAATGGGGAGAGACAACTTGCTCATCCTTGTGGCATCGCAATTAACTCAATTAATGATAATATTTATGTAACTGAGAGATATAAGCATCGAGTTCAAATTTTCTCTAAAGAAGGAGAATGGATCAGATCTTTGAAAAACGAGAAAATTATAGATTCTGTCCACATTCTGGCTCATACTAATAATTTAATATACAGGGTGTATCATAAGTGTTGTCGGGTAGTAGAATTGTCAAAGTAGTCATACTATTGTATTATAACCACAAGTAGTCTTCATTTATTAGTTCAGTATTGCTTAGTATCCCGTTGCACTTTGTAGAAAATTACTTAATCTATTTCTAGCTAAACTGAAATTCCAGAATTTTTACTATCGTTGTCAACCTGTTATTTCCAGGAAAATGAATGTCCGAGATCATGGTTTAGAGCTCCGTACGCAGGCCATTGGGATGTTGAATGCAGGAATGACTCAGAAGGAGGTTGCATTAAAGCTCCGAGTTAGTTTGAGATCAATCGAACGTTGGTGGAACAAAGAGAAACTTGGAGAATCTCAAAAGACCAAAAGTCGCCCCGGACGAAATTCAACTGTTAAAAAGGCCGCCAAAATTATGATTTCGAAATCTCTCGGTAAGAGAGGAAAATCTACTAGGAAACTGGCAAGAATAGTGAGTAATAGGGGATATCCTATATCCCATTCAACTGTTTACCGATATCTCAGGGATAGCTTAGGAGTGAGATCCTTTAAAAGGCCAAAAATCCCGCGATTGACTGCGAAAATGAAGGAAAACCGTCTAAAATTTGCTGAATTTCGCAAAGAATGGACTGTTGAGGATTGGAAACGCGTTTTGTGGTCTGACGAAGCACCCTTTCAATTGTTCAATACCCCAAATAGACAAAATGATCGTGTTTGGGCTCGGAATTCAGCTGAGGTTGAGCCTTGTGTTCAAGTCAAATTTCCTGGAAAAATTAACGTCTGGGGCATGATGTCACATCGTGCAGTATCTGAGTTGCATATTGTTCCGCAAAAACAGATGATAAATGGTTGTTACTACCGAAACTATATTCTGGAAAAGACCTGTAAAGATGCCATTGAACGTAGGTCGGATTATGGTTCAATAATGGAGAAGTCAATGCTCTCAAACATGTCGAATTTTATTTTCATGCAGGATGGTGCCCCAGCACACACAGCAAATTTGACTCAAGTCTGGTGTGCAGAGCATTTCCCAGGGTTTTGGCGTAAAGGGGAGTGGCCAGGCAACTCACCCGATCTCAATCCTATCGAGAATCTATGGTCGATTTTGAAAGATAGTGTCAGTCAAATGAAGAATGTCACTAAAATCGAAGACCTGATTTTTCAAGTAAAAAAGGCCTGGGCAAACATTGACCCGAATATCTTGGAAAATCTAGTCGCCAGTATGCCTGATCGTATTAAATCAGTAATAGATAGTCGAGGAGATTACATAAATAAGTGAAAATATATACATGATATACATTCTGGGTTTTTACATTCAATTATATTACCCGACAACACTTATGATACACCCTGTACTTACAATGTGACCATATAGTTCTGTGTTTTGATGAATTAACTGACTGCTTGATCCTGAGTTCTAACCGTTTTGACTTTTCTCTTCGAGGTATCTGTTCAGATAAATCCCACATTTATGTCTCTACATATACAGAAATGAAATTGATATTGTTCACACATAAACTGCTAAAACAGAAACAAATAACGTTAAATCCTCAATCATGTAAACCAGAATCGAATCTCAGAGATTTGACCATGGCTCGAGAGGAGTTCTATGTTTTGCTATCTGAGACAGAATATCCCATCCAGACATTCAGCAAGGAAGGAACTCTTAAGAGGTGTATCGTCCATAAAGATCTGATCAGAGACAGTTACTGCTTCTGTCTGGATCAACAGCTTCATCTGATTGTTTCAGATAGAGGAGATTCTAAAGTGAAAATATTCTCCAATGACGGGAAGCTGTTGAATGAGATATCTCGACATGAAGGAGAATTCACAGAGTTAGCTGGAGTAGCAGTGTATCCTCTAGGCTGTGTTGTTACAGTGGACAGGAGTCAGAAGAATATGCTGCAAGCTTTCTCTCCTCTCTGAGTTCAACCAATCATAAACAACAAATTATGAATTTTTTTCTTACTTAATCGCTACTTATAATTTGGATTTTCCTTACATTTCCTTTCGAATTCTAATTTTCCTAAATTTTTATATTAGCATGATATTCTCATTATTAATTCTTGCCTAATAGGTTACCTTTGCACAGAGATTTTCAACTTTGTATACCTTTCAATTAATAGAGGACTTAACAAAGGGTAGGGAATTTCTTTATTTCTGATCGGGCACAATGAAATGCGTTATTTAAATTCTTGAAACTTTCCCTCTCCATTTCTCGTTCTTCTGTCGCATCAAATCAGAGTCGGGATAGAGTTCGGATAGGGTTCGTGCTTAGGTTGAATATATTTAGGTATTTAGGTACTTCAAAAAAAAGAAGAAATCAGAAAATGAGAAGAGAGTTATTGTAGCAGACAACTAAGATTCTCCATTTTGAATCCAGTGTAACGCCAAACGGCCGATATACACCATCTTTAATTGTGCGCACCAATTCACCTTGTTGATTGCAAATAACAATAGCATCTTGAAGGCAATCTGATATATTAAAGAGACCTTGCGTTGCGATCAAACACTTGGACTCTCCTATTGTTCTCATCTGACACCTAAATGTTTCAAGTATAATAGTCCACAGCTACTTCATATGGAATGCTGAAAATTCCTTCTTCACTACTGCGTTTCCCTCCTACTAAGTACCCTCACTACTGGAGTCAATCCAGTCTCGAGCTAATTCAAGTCTTTCTCAAACTAAGTCAAGTCAGTTCCACAAGCTGTGAAGCCATTGTCTGCCATCATGAAGTAGAAGTCCGTTCCATTAGTACTACTGGAAATCCAATGTTTATTCAGTATTTGTCAGCTTAATATTTATATTATGTCATAGTTGTTTACTCCAAAACAAAAATTACAAACGGCAAATATGTCTTGACAATTAATGATCATATTTGTTACTAGGGTTACTTAAAATGCCTAATTTATCATATATAACGTGTAATTGATGTATATAATTTTAAATATACTAACCAATCCCTGGTCCAAAAAATAGTGACTGTCGTTGCCATATTTATAGAATGCTTTGAATTAACAATGAAAGAAAAAAATTAAGAATCGTAAAAAATTGGAAAAGTTAGAAAACAAATATCAATCTAATGATAAGAAAAAAGAAAAAAAGTCAGAAAATGAGAAGAGAGTGGTTGGAGCCGACAACTAAGATTCTTCCTTTTGAATCCAGTGTAACGCCAAACGGTCCAGATATACTATCAGTAATTGTGTGCGCTAATTCTCCTTGTTGGTTGAAAATAAAAACAGCATTTTGACAGGAATTCGATATAATAAAGTGACCAGATCTATCGATACAGAATGAAGAAGAATGTTTCAAGTGTTTGGAAATAGAAATGATAGCAGTGTTGTGTATTTGAGTGAAGTCATAAGTGAAAGAGTATAGGAAAGGTTCATAACAGCAAAGGACATACATAAACTGGTCAGTTAGTTTGATGTCAAATGGTGCTTTTAGTATTCCCTGCCCGAAATGAGATTTGGACGGTAAGTCTTTGAAAAACATCCGTATTATATTATTCTTTTGATCACACACATATATGTCTCCATTTATTTCATTGATTGTGATACCAGTTGGACGATGCATTTGACATTCTCCAATACTTCCAAACTGTGTGATAAGATTTCCGTTTACATCATAAACTAACACAAAATTAGAGTTAAATTGACTTACAAAAACTTTATTTTCTGAAATAGCAATAGAACGAGGACAATTCACCTGATGTCCAAACTTGTATAAATACGTTCCATTACTCTCAAACACTTGGACTCTTTTGTTGGAAATTTCTGATACATAAATGTCTCCAGTTTGATAGTCCACTGCTACATCATAAGGCCAATTAAAAGTTCCTTCTTCAGCACTAGGTTGCCCTCCTACCTTCACTACAGGAGTCATTCCACTCTTGTGAGATAGTACAGGCAGACAAGACACTCCAGCAATAGGCTCAGTAACCACGATTCCGTCTAGCTCTTCAGTTTGACTATTCACAGTCCAATTAGACTGCACACGGATATCAGCAGTTGCCATTATTGAATTATCAAACTAAGAGATTGAAACAAATGAAGATATATACACTTTCTTAAAATTTATCAAGATATCTATAATTTATTTGCCTATTATATAACTAGTCGAAATATGATCTACAAACGCGCTTCGCTTGCCCATTCCATATATACCAATCAGAACATGCTTAATTTATAGCTATATATTAAAACGTATTGTTTTTTTAGTTTATGAAAATATTTCGTATTTTTTATGGTACTTGACAGCTAATTATTCAAATTAGAATATCAATCAAATTGGCTACTAGAATACCTATCAAGTTTAATCGCGACTCAAATCAGCAAGAGAATAGATAAATGGAATAAATAAATAAAGGGAAGAAAGAAGACAAAGTAATTTTCCAAAAAGGATGGCGATATTCAATCAAATGATTGGAACGAAATCGCGGATCCTCACCGATTGTTAAAATAGAATCAGGATCAAGCTTTCTTGAACGCAAGCACATGCGAGCATGTATTGCGCAATTGACGGACAAGTTGTATCCGCTAGAGGCGTCTTTAGGACGCCGAGGCTAAGATTGAAGAACTATAGAGTAGATAAAACCTCTAAATACCTTCCTGTTATAATCGATATCAACACGGAAAATCGGACAAACAAACAAACAAATCCTAGTGCTTTTTAATATTTAAGATATAAATATATAAATATTAATCGAGTTTTAATAGTAAAGATACTGACTCACAAACACCCTATTTCCTGAAAAAGTGATAGAATTAGGGGCACGAATCTGATCACCAAATTGAAACAAATACTCTCCACTGCCATCAAACACTTGAACTCTGTCGTTGTCCAAATCAGACACATAAATGTTTCCAGTTTGATAGTCCACTGTTACTCCATAAGGAAAGTTGAACATTCCTTCTTCAGTACTCAGTTTCCCTCCTACCCTCACTACAGGAGTCATTTTGTTCTTGTAAGAAAGTACAGGCAGACTAGACACTCCAGCTGTAGATTCTGTAGCCACAACTCTGCCTGGCTCCTTAGTTAGACAAAACACAGTCCCATCAAACTATACACGGATACGTTTGGCACTTGATTCATTAGTCCCTTGAGTTTCAATGCGTTGTTTTTCTTCTGACACAACACTAGCAGTTGCCATTATTGAACTATTCAGTAAGAGAATAAAACTAATGAAGATATTACACTTTCCTAAATATCATCAGAATATAGATTATCAAATAGCATTTTTGTAACCTTTCGAATACTTAATCTATGCACACATTTTGAAATAAATAATGAGATGTTTGGCTATCTCGCCCGCGTGCTTGTAGCAATTATTCATTTTAGTTGATATACAGTATATGGTATATACTCTAGTATAATTAATTAACTTTAGTTCTACTATGCCTATGATGTGTGCTGTACTAAAGTGTTTATACTAAAGAACTAGTAATTATATATAAGCACATGTATAACTGCTTTAGGCTAGTAGTATAGAACATGGTTACAATACTATGTTCAATACTAACTTGCGGATTTTGGACTAGGAATACGGTAAAAAATTGTCGCTGCATGAGCTGCTTAACCCTAATTGAACTTGGAATGTTGAAGTGAAAGTGAAAGTTAATTGAAAGTGAATTGAAAGTGAAAATGAAAGTGGGAATTTTCTATTTATACCTTTGACCCCAAGTCCAAGTAGGGTTAATATAATTAAACTGACCGAATAGCTTAGAAATGTATTACTAGCATATCCTAAATAAATATGCGTTAAAGCACAGTGGAACCCCTGAATTACATTCACCCAGAGTTGTACGCGGGCCGCATATAATATTTTGTGGACTCCGCGGTTGGAAATCTTGCATGACTTGCCATGATTCTCGGTAACATATATAGCCGTATATTAAGTAGGCCATGATGTACTCGATAATATTTCAATGAATGATTATAATTTGAGAATATTGTAATTATAATATCATGAAGCAGGAAGCGGTGGGGCCGAGGCACCAGCCCCCACCTTTTTGAGAAATCCTGGGGGTGCAATTATTATATAAACAGAGTGCCAATGGTACGTTCCTATCTAAAATCATCTTCCTACACCCTGGCATTACAATTAATTCAAGATATTGCTCATCTATTTATACGGTTGACATAATTTAGATCCAAATTTTATATTCTACACATTCGAATAACGCTCGTTACAATATTTTAATTCATGAAGATACATAGAGACCACATCTATCTGACTACATTATCCGACACGTGTTATTTTCTCAAACTAAACAAGAAAGGAGAAATAGTTAAAGAATTGGAACTTCGCACTCCAATGCAATTCTACGGGATATTTATAGAAGGATCTAATATCTACACCTGTGCTCATTTGTCTCTAACAGTACGGATATTTGAGCTCAACCTCAAGCCTCTGATTTTTCTGAAGGCTATCTGGTTTAATGAAGATACAACTCCTCGAGATATCATCCTACACAAACAACAAATGTTTGTTCTATTCAGCTACATTAACTGGGACAATAACTACCATCCAGATCCAATCAAAGTATTCAAGCTAGATGGAATCTCATACGCTCCCTAGTAACTCGAAAGTTTTGAATCCTGTGGATCTCTTAATATCTTCTGTGGAGTACTAAGGGATCCATGGACCCCAGATTGGGAACCAATGTCGTAATATATGCACAATCTCTCCAAGCACATGTTCAATCCTGATAATCTAAATTTGGATATATCAAGTGGAGTTACTTAGTTTGAGAAAGTTCACTTTCAACAAATATAATTTAGTCAAGATTGCACTATAATGAAACAACATTGTCTCATTTTGAAACTAACTAAACTAAATTGGAACTGAATCTAAGAATAATGAAAGTAACAACATACCACATGAGTAATGGGATAGCTAAGGAGATTTCAATCCTATATTTAGCTACGTTACTTTCATTACTAATCTAAGAGAAATGTATAAATAGACTCACAAACTCACTAATTTATCTAACAAACAAACTACAAACACTCTACAAGGAAAAAAAGGAAATAATGGCAGCATGGTACCCACAAGCACCCATAGTTGCAACTACACAAAATCCCCGACACGTTTCCATCACAGAATTGGAAAGAGCTCTGGAAGATCTGACACTACAAGTGGCAGAGAGGAAGAGACAACTCAGCGACACTTTCAAACAGATCCATGAAATGGTGGCACAAAGAGAAGTGGCACTCTTGGCAGAGCTGGATGCCATCCCAGCTGAAATCAAAATTAAAATCCAAGAACGGAGAGCTAGCTTGGAACAACTGACAAAGAACAGAGATTATACGGAGAAGGAACTGAATGCCAATAAACTTAACGAATTCCTACAGAAACACCTCAAGAATATTGAAGAAGAAATGGAGAAGATCCTTTCAGATCAGATTTCGTTCCCTCTCATATCCATCAGCTGTCAGATGATAGAGAAGACATTGGAAGATAATTGTCGCATTTTGAAAAAAACAAATCCATACGCTTGCAGAACTCTACCTATTTGGCATGGAGTTAAGAATGGTAGAGGAGAAGATCAACTACACGAACCTTCTGCAATCTGTATAGATCCCACCAGCCAGCTGATTTATGTAGGAGAGTTTTCCGATACTGGTAGAATACAAGTATTTACGAGTGAAGGCAATCACCACTCAACTCTACGCAATCCACTGATGAAGTACTGCTACTACATGAATATCAATAAAGACCACATCTATCTGATTGCATTATCCAGCACGCGTTATTTTCTCAAACTGAACAAGAAAGGAGAAATAATTAAAACATTGGAACTTAACACTCCATTGCACGGGATATTTATAGAAGGATTGAATATCTACACTTGTGTTTATAAGTCTCGAACAGTACAGATATTTGATCTCAACCTCAAGCCTACTAAGAAGATTATTCTGAAGGCTATCTCGTTTGATGAAGATACAACTCCTCGAGACATCATCGTACACAAACAACAAATGTTTATTCTATTCAGCTACTGGCACAACGACTACCATCCAGATCCAATCCAAGTTTTCAAGCTAGATGGAACTCTCATACACTCCCTAGTAACTCGAAGCAACATCATGTATGCTGAATACTTTTGTCTAGATTCCTATGAGAATATTCTGGTGATTGACTATAGAAGTCACTGTATCAGAATATTCTCCCCAGACGGAATCCTGATGCAGAAGATTGAGAGAGAAGGAGAGAAAGAAGCAGGAGAGTTATTCTATCCTAGAGGTATCGCAGTAGACTCCAAACAAAGAATAATTATAGTGGATGGGAAAAGAGACAACATACTCCAAACCTTCTAAGTTGAGCACATAATATATTTATTTTAGATACTTACATATTACAGTCTCTGTTCATGTAATATTTCACATAATTCGAGTTGCATGCTCAGTTACTACATCACGTGTATTGTTATATATTAACTGTTCCGTCCTTACATGCGGTTTAGTCATTTGGGAGGAAGAGAGTAGTTTGACTAATAAATATATTCTAACTTGCCAAATTACATAAAATTCTAACAGTGCCTACTTCACTCATGTTATGCTTCAAGGCGTTGCGCAGATAGTGAACCTTTTGTGTCCCCTTAAAGTGTCCCGTTGGTGACACAATTATTGATAGGTGACATGTGGCATAGGAACCGAATCCGGGGAGGAGGCAGTGGGGACTGAGTCCCTCCTGGATTCTAAGATGGCCATAGACGCAATACAAAATTTAGTGTTGAGTCCCCTAGAACTCCGAAATCGTCCATAGATTTCGATTAGTTCGGCGCACACATTATTTAATCTAAGTTAGGTATGGATAAGTAGAGTTCCGAAATGTCCATCCACAGACTGGAACGTAATTTGTACTCTCATCAGGGTTGCAGCAAATAAAACGGAAATGTACAAGTCTTGGCAGGCCTTTGTCCAGACACCGATAGTGCAGTCCAGTGCGACTCAAATGAATGTCTAATGTGGGAATATCCTAATATCGAAATTACTCATTTTTGAGCTTTCGAAGTGGAAATTTGAAATCTACACAGTGGAATAAATCTCGATAACAATTGAGGAATAAAGTTATCTTTAATAACTCGAGTAGTGTAATGCCAAATCACGTCTGCTATATTTCAGACGATATTTGTTATATTTATTGTGTACAAAATTGATTGAATACCAAACTGCTAGATTTTGCATGAATTTCGATTATTTTATAATGCAAATAGATTGAGATCAAATAGTAGTGGCAATAAAAAAAATACAATTAACTTTTATAACGCGATTTACACGATTCTAAATAAATTCTCACTCGAGTTTAATAATTTCAAATTGAGACACTTTATGACACCAACGGCATCATGTATTGTGATGATGACAAAATTTTCCACATTTTAGAAAATGTGGGAATATTTAGCGTTGAATGAGTATAATTCAGCTGAAAAGGGTGAGTAATTTGAATTTAAGGAAAACGAATTTGAAACCAGATTAAAGTACGAGTATTTGTTACTGATTAAATATTATTGACTTCATAAATTATCGGTTTGAAGGTTATTTGATTGAGAAATTATAGAGCGTTTTGGAAAGGACGTTTTTCGTCTTAGCAACACTAGGGCTTATTTCACTTAGATGGAACTTGCCAATCCTGATTTTCTCTTCTAGAACCGCCATTCTAATAATAAACTTAGCGAGATTGTTCATTGTTCCCACTAGCATTAAGTTCCGAATGGAGATCTTAAAATATATCATAAAATTGATTAACATTGATTGTTCTCTTTGTTTGATTTGTAGTTGTTAATAATGAATTATTTACTGAGTGTATATTTATAGCAGATGAGAAGTGTGTTGGTGTATTGAGCTGATAGTGTGGGTTGTGTCGTAGTGTTAGGGAGAGACTGATTAGAGAATGACTGGTAGGTTTGTGGCTAGTTTCCTTGAAGAAGGAGAGTGTCATGTTTCTGAAAGGATATCGCCTTGTGGAACTTGCTTTTGCACTCTGAAATTACTTTCAATGTTCTCTACTTTACACTGTTGAACCTCCATGTGTGGGAGAACTCAGGACGGCAGAAATTAACCCACTCCCCCATTCACCACCAAAATGGTTTAACAAATGCAAGAACAGTAATTTGCAATAATATATCTATTCAATTCATTGTCTGAGTATTTTAATCAAAAATTTGTCAACACATGATCTGAAGATTATCTTCTTATTCAAGTCAGGCAAAGTAAAGGCCGACATTCTGACAAACTGCAAATTGTGTCCGAAAATCGCTCTCTTACCACTTCTCCAACAAATAAAATGTTATTTTGAATGGGAAAATATGTTCTGGAGTTTTAATTCCTCCATTCTCCACTTTCTCACTTATAAGGGCTAATTACTTAAGTATTATGTAAATAAATAATATGGTCCAAATTAGAGGTTCTCCATTATAGAAACACTTATAGATGTTCTACCGTACTCTATTTGACATATTTAGAACAAGTAAGATTTTGACAATTATACTTATTTGTTGAGTTGATTACAAGAACCACATCCTATCTTTTAGATTCCAGTTCTCTTTCTTGCAAGGTTGCCGTGGGAGTAGAATTTCAATACCCATTCCCATCAAATTTTCATAGGATTTCTGTGGGAATGCCCACAAAAACCCACATGTGAGAATACCCATAGGCTTAAAGTCATTCCTATTCTCATCATATATGGGAATACACACATAAGATCCCACAGAAACCCACTGAAACCCACTGGAAAACCCATAGAAACCCTCAGAAACTCCCACCAAAACCCACATGTGGGAATACCCACAGGCTAAAAGTCATTCCTATTCCCATCCCATATGGGAATCTGAGGGTTTTCCATGGGAATTCCCACAGATTCCCATTCCCACGGCAACCCTTGCTTTCTTGTCTACAGTAATATTTCCAGATTATAATCTTGGATGTAGAAGGCGGGGTAGAGGACAGTGGTTCTTTTTCAACTTGCGGGATCCTTCCAACTAGTGTTTTAAGACTACCCGTATCATATGAAGTCCAGTATCACAAACACATAGTATTTCTCTCCATTAATTTGACTGATCGTACCCCACTATATAGGAACAGAATAGATATTGTCCACTCCGTATACTTCCGAAGTGAGTGATTTCAGATCAATCTCGATCAAATTCCGCTTTCCACAAATTTAGTATAATAACATTTTAATAACATTTTCGAATATTCTCCGACTCCAGAAAACTTTTCGATTAAATTCTTAGTTATTTATTTTTCACTTTCGATCGTTTTCCATATACATTTTCGATCAAATTCCAAATGGTGTTTTGAATCAAATTTTGCTTTCGCTCAGAAACGCGGCTATTAAATTTGATTCGGTAAATGTTTTTTAACACAATTCAATGTCTATCCCATCAACCCTAGCGGTACCAAACAGCCTTTCAGCGCCGCAAGTCCACTTTGAAACCTGTCTTGATATTAGGTATCAGCAAAGTAATAGTTCTGTAAAAGACTTGTTAGTCTCATCTTATAGTAATATCATATTTCGATAATTAGAATCTACTCCTCATATATCAGCCAAGCACAAACTATTGACAGCGAAGAGAGAATGGCAGAAGCAGATTCAGGATCTGGTTCTGTTATACTACTCCCTATGAGTAACAAGCTCCAGGCTAGAATGAATCTGTTGAAGGAAGTGATTGAGAGTCAGAAGTTGGAGGTCAGGAGGATTGGTTGGGGAAATAAGAAATCTCATCGAGATGAAAGAAAATGAAATTATCAAAGAATTGGACTCTATTTTGGATGAAGCGAATGCGAGATTTGACAGAAAGAAAGCAGAAGTTCAAAAATTTGAAGAGATCGAGAAGCGTGGCGAAGAAATAAAGAAAAACTACGACGAAATGGCGAAGTTATTGAAAGAGATGAGTATAAATTTACCTCCTCTTCCTCAAATTTCTGAAGCAGTTGAATCCGCGAAAAGAGAATTGGATATTAGGATTCCTTACCTGAATCTATCCTGGTAAGTAGATGTGTTGAGAGAAAGCATAAATAGAATGTATCGCGTGGAACAAGTGTTTAAGGATGAAGCTACTCCTTTCCAACTGAGATGGAGTAAGTGCGAAAAAGGAGATGGAGAAACACAATTTGATTATCCTTGTAGCATAGCAATTAACTATGTTAATGATAATATTTATGTGACTGACTTCAATATGCATCGAATTCAAATTTTCTCTAAAGAGGGAGAATGGATCAGATCTTTGAAAAACGATAAAACGATCAATCCTCAGAACATTCTCATTCAAACTGATTTGATCTATTTACAGTGTGATAAGATGGTCCTAATTTTTACTGCATCCGTTGAGAAAATGATTCAGAGTTCTAAATCTTTTGATTTTTCACTCCGTGGAATCTGTGCAGATAATTCTCACGTTTATGTCGGTTTAAAGAAAGAAATGAAATTGATTTTTTTCTCTCGAAAGCTGACAGAAGATAAACAGATAACTTTGAATCCTCAATCATGTAAAGCGGACTCAAAACTCAGAGATATAAGCTAGCAGAAGAGGAGTTCTATGGTTTACTATCTGAGACAGAATATCCTATCCAGTCATTCAGCAAGGAAGGAACTCTTCTGAGGTGTATCGTAAAAGGTTTGCTTAGAGACGCTAGGTACTTCTGTCTGGATCAACAGCTTCATCTGATTATTTCAGATAGAGGAGATTCTAAAGTGAAAATATTCTCCAATGATGGGAAGTTGTTGAATGAAATATCTCGAAATGAAGGAGAGCTCCGTAATTTGGGCGGTGTAGCAGTGTATCCTCTAGGCTGCATTGTTACAGTGGATAAGAGTCAGCACAGTATGCTGCAAGTTCTCTCTCCTCTCTGAGTTCACAGGAATTTGTTAGAATTACCTAATTTCTGATTAATTTCTTTTATTATTTACTAGCATTAGCGTTTGGTCCCTCTTCCTTTTTTTGCCTTTACTTCTATGTAATCTTCCCTTTTTGCTATGTCTTCACCTCTTTGTAGTCTCCTATTTTTGTATATTATATACGTGGACTATGCTGATAAAGTATCTGTACTCCCTAATATTCAATGTGAATGATTGAGAATATTATAATTAACACTAAAATTAATAATTCTGAAATTTGTAAGGGGTAAAGTCTTCGTCATTTTAGTCCCTTTAAAGCTGCATCATAGCAAATGTTC
The DNA here is from genome assembly GCA_963281255.1 of Aphrocallistes beatrix. Lineage (NCBI taxonomy): Eukaryota > Metazoa > Porifera > Hexactinellida > Sceptrulophora > Aphrocallistidae > Aphrocallistes > Aphrocallistes beatrix. The sequence continues at coordinate 9,646,125 of OY725488.1, forward strand.
AAAATTGTCAAAGCTTTTTCAGATCTCTCAAGATTGATTGCGTCCCAGGAAATGTCTAATAGACTAATTGTGCCATAATAAAGCTCACTTCCCATACTTGTGCCTTGTGGCTTGCAGACACTTGTGTCAACACAGAGTCTCTTATTTTCTAGAGAAGGCATTCTGTTCTTAATAATAATAACAACGAATAACGATGATTCAATAATTGTGTCAGTAGCTCATATTTCTAGCGATGCCCAATGAGACAGAAACTAATTGTCATTTCAGATTTTAAGTTTTTCTAACTATTTCGAGGAGAAATGTATCGCAAATGCATTGCATATTCTGTAATTATACTGCCATTAATATGTACATCTAAGAATGTATGTGTATTAGGAATCGATACATTATATGAATTTATATATATACATATATACATTGTGAAATTCGACATCCTTGATAAGATTCCTCGCATAAACAAAGTTGCATCAGTTTAAAAACATATCTTCACGATACTTGGTCCGTATTCGTCATATTCTTCCTTAGATACACACATTCTCTCGAACTGGACCATGGAGGCTAGAACAGATCCTCCTCTCCGGCTACTGTACCTCCTCTCAGGATCTGAGAGGACATTGACTTTAGCGTCGGGTGGAGCTAGCTTAGAGATCTCTCTCTCTGAATGCGCTCTCCCATGCCAGGGAAGAGAGTGCTGCCACCTGACAGGATTATGTTCGCCTACAGATCATGACGGATGTCACTGTCACACTTCACTATGGAGTTGTACGCCAGGTCTTGTATGCCCGCAGCACTGTGTCCGATCAGTGATGGTTTGAAAAGAGTTTCAGGACAGCGGAACCTCTCATTGCCTATCGTGATCACACTACCTGCCTCATCCAGCTCGTAGCTCCTCTCCACTTCTTGCTGCTTACCCATCTCAGTCCCATAATCAAGAGAGACATAGCCTAACTTCTCTTTCATGTCCTGTACTATTTCTCTTTCAGCTGAAGTGTAGGAGGGATAACCTCGTTCAAATAAGATTTTAGAGAGATGATCTGTCAGATCACGTCCAGCTATGTCCATCCGTAGTGCAGCCTGTCTAATGGCATGTCCCTTGAAGACAGGAACAGTGTGAGTAACTCCTTCTCCTGAGTCGATCACCAACCCAGTGGTTCTACCGTATGCGAAGGCAGCCAGTTCTGAGGTGAGTGCGAGGTGGAGAGAGGGAGTGTTGAATGTCTCGAACATTATTCGTGTTGTCTTCTCCCGATTGGCTCTAGGGTTGAGAAGTGGTTCCGTGAGCAACACACAGTGCTCTTCAGGTGCTACACGCAGTTCGTTGTAGAATGCATGATGCCATAACTTCTCCATGTCATCCCATCTGGTTATTATTCCGCACTCGATTGGATACCTCAGACGGAGCATTCCGCGTTTGGCTTTAGCTTCTTTCCCAAGATATGCATTCTTCATATCTACACCGAACATGGGATGGAGCATGCGTGATCTCCCTACGATTGACGGGAAGACAGTGTGGGGAGTGAAGTCTCCAGCGAACCCTGCACTGATTGTAGCAGAACCGTTGTCAATTACACGGTTCTATGCTCTTCTTCTTCTGCCATCCACGCGGCTGTATTGCTACTGACTCAATAAATATCTAGATTTTCTTTTAAAGTTATCACACAGTATAAATTCAACAAATTCTATTCACTAATTGTAAATAACACAACACACAAATATATACACGTGTTGAATTGCATTATTTAGCAAAAAAGAAGATTGTTTGATAAGCTAAACGCTTTTAATATCGCTCTTAATGCTCAAAGTTTTGCCTTAACATATACGTATTAAATTTTATTTATTTAGTATACGCGTATTCGAGTTCATATAATGTATTTCTTTTTGTGATACTCGTTCCTTTCTAATTTTAATTCATTTTAAATTACTCATTTCTCCATCATTGTCATTCCTAGTTCTCTTTAAATGTCTCAGGCGGAGGATGAGAACAAACTTGGCGGGATTTGCCTGTAGAGATCCAAAAGCAGTTTCGCGCAGTGAAGAATTGTCTGACTCCTACTGGACTCTCTTCTACCTGCTGATGACACTCCGGGATCTGAACACGGCGAACAAGATCTGCACATGTTTCTTAAGTCCACGTCCTAGTCCGCGAGTGGAAGCTGCCGCGACAGAGAACGAGGGGCTCCTCACTAGCTGCTCCTCTGCTCTGCCTTGTTCCTCCTAAACTTAGCTAAACTAGAGCTCTACTAGAGCCTAAACTAGAGCTCTGGTTCATGATAAGCGCGTGGCTCCAGAGTCCTCGCTGGAGCTTCTGCTCCTCTCCAGCTGCTGCAGACCTCATTGCTGTTCTGCAGCAGGAGAACTCCAGTCTGCTCTGTGACAGATCTGTCGGAGCCTTTCTGTCTGCTGATACATATGCTCTGGTGAGACTGCTGTCTATCTACGCAGACCGACACTGTCTTGTCTTCTTCCCCGAGGAATTCTTCTATCTCTCCTCCTACCTGCTGGAGGTGTACGGATGCTTCCCGTCTGTGTTCTCCACGGAGGAGAATGCATTCAGACACGCCTGCAGACTGATACGGCGCTCTGTCAGGAATTCTGTCAGAGCTTCTCATCAGTCTCCTCGAAGAGATGGGAAGGGTCGACATCTCCATGGAGAAGATGACGGACGAGTGAACGACTCAATCCACTTCATCTTCGAGCATTCCGCAGTCCCGCTCTCCTTCCATGGGAAGGACGATCCCAATCCTCACAGCTCCTCCACCAACTCCAGCTCTTCGAGGGGAAGGACAGTCCAGGGATGGAGAGTACTCCTTTGTCTGTCCTAGATCTATCTGAAGGATCTCTATACTGTGAAGGGAGCGAATCCAATTTATTGAGTAAATTTGTATACCGTATTTCCCTGAATAAGCGCCGGGGCTCGAATAAGCGTTGAACGCCGGTGCATTTTAGTTCTCTGACCATCATATCAAACTAGTATTCTCAGTAGTGGCATAGATACAAATGCTCTTTTAAACATTACATTATCCTTTTTAATAGAACTAGCATTCTCAGTTGTGGTAAAAATAAAAGTGCCAGTCAATGTAGTAAACAAAAAAAAAAGAGCGCCGGGTCAAATAGCGAATGAAAAAAATAAGCGCCGGGGCTTGAATAAGCGCCGAGTCTAAAGGGTGCACGAAATAAATAAGCGCCCGGGCGCTTATTCGAAGCAATACGATATCTTATGTTTGACTTTTTGTTTAATATTTTTAAATTCTATTTTTGAATATGTATACTATCTCTGAATAATTTGAATCGTTTAATCTGTGATTAGAATTGAACAGTGAAGAGAGAATGGCGGGAGAAGATTCAGGATCTGGTTCTGTTTGTCTATTCCCTGTGAGTAACAAACTCCAGGCTAGAATGAATGTGTTGAAGGAAGTTATTGAAAATCAGAAGTTAGAAGTGAGGAGAATTGGAGGAGAAATGAGATGTCTCATTGAGAGGAAAGAAAATGAAATTATCAAAGAATTGGACTCCATTTGGAATGAAGCGAATGCTAGCGTTGACAGAAAGAAAGCAGGCCTTCTGAAAAGTATTGGAGAGATAGAAAAGCGAAATAAAGAAATGAAGAAAAACTATGACGAAATGAAACAATTCTGAAATTGAACGAATCCACTGAGAAGAAAGAAAAGTCTAAATCTTATGATTTTCTTCTCGGAGGTATCTGTACAGATAATATTCATATTTATGTCGGTCAATGGAATGGAATGAATATAATAGTGTTAACTCTAGACTCAATTGAAGAAAACAGAATATCTCTCAAGAATGAATTCTGTAAACAAGTTACTGAAATCAGAGATATATCTCTATCTCAAGAATTATTTTACATTTTGCTAATCAATACAGAATTTCCAATTCAAGTATTTTCTAGAGAAGGCATTCTGACAAGATGTGTTGTTAAGAAAGATTGCATTAACGATGCTTATTGTTTCTGTCTAAATCAGCAACACAACATCTTAGTAGCAGACTATGGAGACTCTAAAGTGAATATATTTTCCAATGAAGGGAAGCTACTCACTCAGTTCGGTGAGGAAGGATCTGAGAAAGGACAGTTCTCTAGTCTTATTGGTATTTCTCTTTTTCAGCATAATTGTATCATTACAACAAATTGTGTAAAGAAGCGAGACAAACTTCAAATTTTCTCTCCTATTTATTGAATAATAAAGTTTTGTCATAACTTATTTCAAACTTTATTTATTTTCTATGTTCTAGCTCTTATCATGTTCTCGTATTTATTTTGGTAATACTACGACGTATTTATTTTCTAATTTTAATTCATTTATTATTACTCATTTCTCTATCGATATCATTATGGTTCTTTTTAAATGTCTCAGACGTAGGCCGAGATCAGACTTGGCGGTTCTCCTGTGGAGATCCATAGCAGTCCTGATCAGTGAGGAAGTTCATGTCTGACTGTCATCACCAGGTGGAAACCTGGTGATGACACTCCAGGACCAGAACACGGTGCACAAGCTCTGCACATGTCTCTGGAGTCCACGTCCTTGTCCGCAGGGGAAGCTGCCGCACAGAACAACGAGGTACTCCTCACAGGCTCCTCCTCAACTTATCCTGCACGCGCTCTGGATCATGACAAGCGCGTGACTCCAGAGTCCTCGCTGGAGCTTCTCTCCTCTCCCAGCTGCTCAGACCTCACTGCTGTTCTGAGCAGAGAAGATGGGTTGGCGCCCACTGCCATCGTCCCAGTCTGCTCTGGGACAGATCCGCTGTCTGAGCTCTGCCTCCTTCCTTTTCTCTCCCGACTCTCTCCACTGCTGGAGTGGGACCTGGTGGTGAACTCCTCTGCTCTGCTGCCTGGTGGCACAGGTGGAGAGGAGGTGAAACATGTGCGCTGTTGAGTCTGCTGCTGTCTATGCAGACCAGCATTGTCTGGACTTCTTCCCCGAGGTGTTTTTCCATGAACTCTTCTCCTATCTTCCCCGCACTCCCACCTGCAGGAAGTGCACGTGATGGTGTTCAGACGCTTGTGGGCTGTGTTCTCCCAGGAGGAGGACGGATTCAGACACGCCTGCAGATTGATACGTGCTCCGCCTGGAATGCTGTTTCAGAGCTTCTCATCAGTCTCCTCGAGGTGATGGACAGACCAAGGATGGAGGCACATCTTTGTCACATAACCTGTCCTAGATCAATCTGAAAGGGATCTCTGTACTTAAGAGAGCGATCACATTCATTGAACTGTAAAATCTTATATTCAACTTGTTTGTTTGTTTACTATTTTAAAATTCTTGTAGTATATTTAGAAACTTTGATATAATATATTTTTCTTATTTTCCACCATTTATATTATTGCAAATCTCTCTATCGACACCATTACTAGCTTCTTTTTAATGTCTTGTCTATTCAGGGTATAATCCAATACAGAGTTGGTATCGTTTCCACTTTTCAGTGCCGATCTGAACCCGAAATAAATCCGTTTTGAGTTTAAGCCCGACTATATTCTATTCAGAGTAAATTCAATATCCTCGATTGAAAGATTAAGTTGTAGTCATGAAACACTGATATGAATTCTATTTTTAGTTCATTGTTGAAAGTACATCAATAACTGCAGCTCTAAACTAGATTGAAGTTGAACCTTACCTGAACCTGGATCTGAATCTGATTCCAACTCTGGTCTAATGATTTGCTCAAATCAGGAAATGACTGTGATATGACAAAGGCTCAAAAAGTGGCACTGGTAAATATGTGAGTTTCATGTTAAATTACCTCTTGATTGTGAGACATTATTTGTATGTCTATGTATATAGTACAGTAAACCCTCGATTATCCGAACACCTTGGGAAATTGAAGGCGGTTAAGTTTTCAAATAAGTTTAAGTTTGTTTAGGTAGAAGAAGTAATGCAAGTTAGCTTCTATATCTAGGCAATTATGTTTAAATTGTATCATAGACCCAATTTAATTGGAGTGGAAGTACCATAATAATTGTATCCTCGAGAAATATTATGCGACACAGAAATAGAAATAGTCGATTGCAATCTACTAATACATACAAGATAAAGAGTACCGGTTTTAAACAAATTTTAACCAAAAATTTAAAGAGTAAAGCGAGACTCAGACTCGACTGTTCGGATAATCCAGGGTTTACTGTATTATCTCTGATTAATCTAAATCGTTTAATTTGTGATTAGAATTGAGCAGTGAAGAGAGAATGGCAGAAGCAGATTCAGGATCTGGTCCTGTTAGTCTATTCCCTGTGAGTAACAAGCTCCAGGCTAGAATGAATCTGTTGAAGGAAGTTATTGAGAATCAGAAGTTGGAGGTGAGGAGAATTGGAAGAGAAATGAGAAGTCTCATTGAGAAGAAACATGGACAGAAAGGAAATTAATTTTCTTCACTCAGAATCTGATTGAAGAAAAACAGATAACTTTAAATCCTCAATCATGTAAAGCAGAATCGAATCTCAGAGATATGGCCCTAGCTCAAGAGGAGTACCATGTTCTACTATTTGAGACAGAATATCCCATCCAGACATTCAGCAAGGAAGGAACTCTTACGAGGTGTATTGTCCATAAAAATCTGATCTGAGACAGCTGCTACTTCTGTCTGGATCAACAGCTTCATCTGATCGTTTCAGATAGAGGAGATTCTAAAGTGAAAATATTCTCCAATGACGGGAAGCTACTGAATGAGATATCTCGATATGAAGGAGAGTTCACTGAGTTAGCTGGAGTAGCAGTGTATCAACTAGGCTTTGTTGTTACAGTGGACAGGAGTCAGAACAATATGCTGCAAGCTTTCTCTACTCTCTGAGTTCAACCAATAGTGAATGACGAATTATTGATTTTTATGCCTACTTTAAATTTTTAAATTTTTTTACATTTCCTTTTTAGAATTCTAATTTTTCGTGAATATTATTATTCCCATGATATTCTCAGGAGTAACCTTTGCCTGATTTAACTGAATTAGTACTAACGGAGATGAAATTAGTAATTATTAATTAAATCTTGATGTGATGTCATGGTTCGTTAATTTTTATTTAACGACTGATACATCTCTGTCAGTAGTTAAGGTTACCTCTGCACAGATAACTTTTTTTATTCTTGTACATCTTTCAAAAAAGAGAAATTGACGTAGAAAATTTAATTATTTTTAATCTGACACAATGGACTGGGAGTTCCAAAGCTAAGCGGAAGCTAGCGAGCGATGAGCTGGCCAGGAATGCTCCCGAGTTCTTGGCCGATTCGATGGAGAAGGCACTCAGTGGTGTGAAGGTGGAGGAGGCGGAGGAGACAACCACCTCCCTCCTGCTGCCCCCGCAACACGCAGAGGGGAGGACCCGGAAGACATCTTCCTCCTGGAGGAGCTGCTGCCCGAAGGAGTCCTCGACTCCGTGTCCAGCTACGCACGAGATATCCAAAACCCCGGACCTGATAAGCTGGAGCAGTGGGGGCAAGAGTGTAGTAGATAAAGTATGTGATCACCATTCACTCCAGCATGGGGAGCATTCTCCCTCGCATCCTGAACAAAACACTACGCATCTTACCCACGAAGCTCCAGACTAGAATGAATCTGCTGAAGGAAGTGATTGAGAGTCAGAAGTTGGAAGTGAGGAGAATTGGAGGAGAAATGAGAAGTCTCATCGTTGCATGGTTGTTGCCTATTATCGAAATTTAGACAATATGTGTTTAATGGTTTCCCCAAGCTTTTTCAGTTCAGTGTTGGATGAGATATTATATGTACAGTCTTAACAAGGGCATTCGTTGATCATGAGAAAGATCGCAATCCAGATCTTAGCTGCTCTTACGAACAGCTATTCCGGTCAAGTTCAAAATTTCAAAGGACCTAGTACCCTGTTACTTCTTTGTTTTGTCTAAAATAAGAGATCTGATTCGTGGGATATGTTTGAGTCACCAGAAGCTGCGTGAGGCCTACAGACCACTTTGAGACCTTCAGTGACACAGTGGTGTGATCTCATAAAAGTGGTTTGGAAGGATTAAACTTTGTATACAAACTAGGGTGAATACTTTGAAAAACTGTAAAGGTTTAATTTTGAAATAATTAATACTTTCACGTGGCTAGAGACTTTCCGCGTTCTCCTCGAAAATAAGTTTTAAAGTAATTTCTTTTTATATTCATAACAAATGTATTATACTTTTCTGAGTAAATCCTAGCATTTTTTAATGAGAAAGATGGCCAGCAACACAAACTCTGTAGAGGGACATTCAGAATACCTCTTCAATTACTTAATAACCATTGACCTTAATGAAGAAGGAAGTCGTTATCTTGAAAAGTTCCTTTATTTAGCTATAGATCAATTTACTGACCACATTTATATACTTATAATCAACGAGGAACCTGGATCTGGGAATCTGTCTGTCTTCTCTCAGTCTGGAAAGTGGCTAAGATCGTTCATAAACGAGAAGACGGAGTCTACATATTACGGTATGGCAATACATAGAAATAGTATCTATCTAGTTTTAGGGTTATCCTGCTTTCAACATTTCAAAGTATCAGATTCTATTAGTCTCATTGGTAGCAAGAATGATAAAGGCTCTGGTATTGGGGAGTTCATGGAACCAAAACAACTTGATATTTCTAATGAAGGAGATCTGTTTGTTGCAGACTTTGGTAATAATCGTGTACAAATTCTGGATTGCAATCTTCAATACAAAAGACACATTTCGCATCACTCCATGCTAAAACCATGTGACATCAAACTGACACCAGATGAGGTTTATGTGTTAGGAGATAGTCCAGAACAATCCACTCACTACATTCACGTTTTCACTCACATGGGTGATAAATTACGTTCTGTCATCTTGAATGGGATCCCGAATAGTATGCGATGTAGCTCATTTTGTGTGGACACTTGTGGAAACATTATTATAATTGATGATGTAACTTCCCAAATCAAATTCTTCGCGAAAGAAGAAAATCTCTGTGAAACAATGGCTATAACTGGCAGGTTCTCGAGTGAGTACAAGCATCCCATCGGAGTAGCTTGGATGATCAATCAGAAATTAGTTGTTTTATCAAAGTATTTTAATGATATACTTGAAATATATTCTTATATTTGATGCATTAAAACTGTCTAAATGCCTCATATTTATCAAACAACTGCATATGCTAGAACCTGCATAAATCGATACTCAATGGGGCAAAAGATGTCGGATTATGTACCACGAATTTGCGTGTGTGCAGTTCATGGGGGGATTGAACAAAGTCGGATTTTTGATGTTGTACCAGGGGCGGATACAGGGGGGGTCCAGGGGGGCCATGGCCCCCCCTGAAAATATTGAGAATTGATCTACGGGGGAGCTATTTGGGCCTAGCCCCCCAGATTTGTGAACTTTAGCCCTCAATTATATGAGTTTATTTTCTCAATTCCAATGATATCTACTAAGATACTTCTTTCTTCAATTCAATTATTCCGTGTTTAATGATTTCATCAGATCTGATTTACATTAACCCATAAGTGTAACAATTATTCCTTTATTTGAGACGAATACTCCAACATTAGCTTCGAGTTTCCATTTAGATTCAATTGAGGTGAAAACTTGAGTATGCTATTTTTGTTTTAGTCGTGTTCTTTTTATATTTCTAGGTATATTTCAGTGCTTTCTTCACTAATAAAATGAGTATTGAAATCCGGTTTAACGCTTGTGATGAATTGGTGCGAAGCACAAAGTGGTAATCAGGTGACAGGAAGGAAATTCAAATCCCGTATGAGATTTGATAAGAATTGCTGCACATTGATATTTGACCACCTAAAGTTAATAAATTTACTCCGCTCGCTCAGGACCCCTCCAATCCGAAATCCTGGCTGCGCCCACTGCTTAAGAGAAGGGAGGTTCACCTCTGCATTCCTCTGCAAATTCATAGCAGGATAGAGTTCTCCAAATGTGTCCTATGACTTGTGTACCAGTGGCATAGTTTAAACCCCACGCTTGCCACAGGAATGTGTTGCGTCATTTTCCAAGTCATTTTCAATGGGGAAGCCATATAAGTTTGGGGTTACAACTATAAATAGAAAAATCCCAAATGCTTCAAGGGTTTTTAATATATAAATAAGAAAATATATATTTAATTAAATTTAGATATAAAAAGCGACCAGAACAAACAGCCAGTTGCTACAGTCTGTCCCATAAAAAACTGGAATTCTATTAAAAGTCAACCAATCCAATTTTCTCAGTTAAAAAATAAGCCTAGTGATTATCTAATACAATGTATTTACTTTTGATATTATAAGCCTTAGTGCAATTGCTCAATCTTATTTCTAAGTGAAGGATAATACTTATTAATAATGATGACGTCATGAAGACACAATCATATTTGTAGTCGTTGTTATAATCTATGATTTATTAATTAATCCTAGCTCGAATTGCTTCAGCATGTCTCAGATCGAGAAGAGAATGCATGTAATGTTACTTTTGGAGGGCAAGAAACATTCACCTAAAGAAGTATCTCGTATTGTCGGTGTTTCTGTATCCACTGTGTATACTCTTATTTCAAAGCTGAAACACAATTGTTCCTATAATCGTAAATTAGGAAGTGGAAGACCACCTAAAACCTCCCGTTAATTGCAAATAGTGTTGCACAGCAAATTAGAAGGAAACCTTGGATTTCCCCGCGCTATTGCTGATCTTAGAGGAGCATTTGTTAGAGCAGGCCAAGGTTTTCCATCAGGATGAATGGTTTATTGTGCAAAACAACCATCCGAAACACACTGCGAAGCACACTAAGGCCTGGATGGGACAATTTATGGACAAAAATAGGATAGACTTGTCAAGTTAAAGCCCAGACTTGGACTCAATTGAGAACTTATTCGCCTGGATCAAGTTAGAGCTAATCAAACGCAAACCAAAAACTAAAAAGGAGCTAATAGTTGAATTGACCAATGTCTGGGCCGAGATAGATGGATTTTTCATACATTCCTAATGGAATCCAATGCCCAAAAGGTCTAATCTAGTATTAGAAAACAGTGGTTATAAAATAAAATATTGATAATGAATCGTTTTACTACACTAGTTTCGTAACCAACTTTCTTAATAAGAACTATCCTTTGAATGCCATACACATTATTGATTCCAGTTTTTTATGGGACAGACTGTATGTAGAATATATTTGCAGGCTGTAGTTCTTATTCTTTGACACAATCACTAATCTGTTATTGCTAGAGAGAGCTATTCCTTGTGGAAAAGAAAACATTCCCACTCCATTACCATATTTCCCAAAAGCGTGGAGAAGTGTTCCTTCTTTGGAGAATATTTTGACTTAATGATCCCAGCAATCAGTGGAAAGAAAATTGCTGTCACTGTCCAGACAAAAGAATGAAGGCCTAATACCCATGTGACCTCCAATATAATCACGACAATCAGGGATCGTATTAGGTCTCCGGTGTACGAAAAAACTTTAACGAACAAAAAGGTTTCACAGAGAACAAAGACGTCTGGTGTCAGTTTGACGTTTGCTATCCAAAATTTGGACTCGGCTGTTGTTGCGATCAGTAACGAAGAGATCTCCGTTGGTAGAGACAGCAAGTTGTCTAGGATCATTAAACTGCCCAATTCCAGACCCTATGCCTCCTAGCCTACCAACGAGACGGAAGTTTGCTTCCACTTTGAAATGGAATACAAAGTGTTCGAATTGGTCCGTTACATACACATTGTCTCTATGGACCGCTATACCGTATGGATGCTTCATGTATTGATGTGAAAACGTGTTTAGGAACTCTCCCGTCTCTGAGAAGACTGACACACGTGCGATGTTATCTGTATTTCCTTCCCCCAAATAAAATCCTTCTGCGACATAAATGTGGTTGGAATTGGAGTCTATCGCTACACCTTTAGGATAAGAGAGTTCTCCTGGTGCTCGTCCAACCTTGACACAAGCAATTAGGTGACCGAAGAGATGGTTAATGCGTGTCTCTGCGTGGTCTACGGTTTGTGGAATGTCAGGAAATCGAACTGCCATTCTGATACTGTGAATATAGCTCAATATATTGATAATAAGAAAGGATAGTGGTTAGTTGAATTAATGCTAGAGATTGTGTTTCGTTTCTATTTATAGAAGAGCATATCAATTAATGTCTTAATTTTATTAATCAATTCATTTTAATACTCAAAATGGGATTAATATTAGATTATAATATAAGTGCTGTCTCTTTGATAAAGAGTCTAGCCTGTAGCTACTTTAGTTCTAATCCATTAGATCTACTCTGTTAGATACTAATATGCATATACCAACTAAGCCTAAAATTAGATAGTACACAATACTATTTTAACTTAGAGTGTCTCCACTAACCTGAGTTTGAAGAAAATATGCTTGTACAGGTAAACCTCCCAAAGCGGCACCCATCGGGAGAATGATTTTGTGCCGCTTCTCGGAGGTTGCCGCTACTCGGAGGTTGCTCGTATACACCCTTAATATATTATTCAAAAGCTAAAATAGCATATATTGATGCTAATACAGTAGTAATCGGTTATAAGAACATCGGTTATATGAATCTAAATTTGTTATAAAGACGTTTTTCTCTAATCATTTGTGAGAGGTTACCATGCTTATATGGATATTTGGACTCCAGAGGAAGGAGAACGTTTGAACTTAATCCGGAGCCAGACAATATTAAAGATAAGTATGCAGTATCAGTTATGAAAGACGGCCTGGTTGTAGGCCATGTCCCTTATAATCTAGCACCAAGAATTTCACAATTTTTGAAGAGAGACATAAACAAAGCCTTTGCTGAGGTTAAATCTAAACCAATAAACCGAGGGGCAAGTTTTGGCCTAGACATTTCGTGTGTCTATTATCTGTATGGACCCAAGATTTACATAGATAAAATGAAGGAAATTGTGGATGCCCTTTCTTCAGACGGACTCCTCTAATAACCTAATTTCCTACAATCATGTAATATAGATGACAGGGTATTATACAGCCTTCCAGAGATACGCTCCTAATCTAAAATTTCTAAATTTTCATACGCCTAAATCGCTAAATGACATTATAATATTGGGTAAATTGGGTATTTTTCTGAATTTTTACGCTCCTAAACACTTTGCAGCTTAAAATCATACGCCTAAAGGAGCGTCTCGCGCTCCTAGATAATTCCTTGATAGATGATATGTTATAAATATGTATATATTTTAACTTCTTATTTGAAACGTTCTTAAAGAATGGCATGTATATGAGTGATTGTTATACACTGGCGGTCATAAATAATTACTCACTTGAATATTTCATCTTTTTCGTAAGATAATTAGAATGTACGGTTTATTTATAACTACTAACTAACTATTATTATATCAAATACGATGCTAATACCTAGTAGGGCCCCCCTTAGCTTTAATAACTGCTGCACACCTTCGAGGCATGCTGTCAAACAGCTTGGAGAGTCTTTCTATGGTTATGCCATTCCAAGCTTCATGAATTGCTGAGAGAAGTTCCTTATGATTTGTAGGGTTGTATTCGTGTATAGTCGTTCCAATGTGATCCCAGAGATTCTCGATAGGATTCAGATCGGGAGATTGTGCTGGCCAATCCATCACATCGATCCCATTGGACTCAAACCATTCTTTGACAAGGGAAGACCTGTGACAAGGGGCATTATCCTGCTGGAACTGGCAGTTGTTGGTTAAAGCATGTAAATGAATTGATGGAATAAGATTATTATCCAAAATATCGATGTAGGATCTGCCATTCAAACTCCCCTTAACATCACAGAGTAATCCTATTCCATTTGCAGTCATACATCCCCATACCATGATGCCACCGCCCCCATGTTTCACTGTAGTTTGAACGCAGGTCTCATGAAATTCTTCCCCAGGCATTCGTCGCACATATACCCGACCATCACTTCTATACAACAAGAATCTTGACTCGTCGCTAAAGATAACTCGTGCCCATTGTGCAGGAGTCCAATCTCGATGAGCTCTAGCATAGGCTATACGAGCCTTCTTGTGTTTGACGGTCAATCTCGGTTTTCTCCTAGGCTTGCGTCCGATAAGTCCAACCTCGCGCAACCTCCTCTGGGTGGTAGAAATGGAAATATCTATTCCATGTTCACGCCTTATTTCATTTCTTATCTGAGGAGCAGTCTTAAATCGATCTGCTTTGCTCTTCCGCACTAGTAGACTGTCTTCTCGTCGGGTCGTTTTTCTAGCCCTTCCTGGAATTGGCCGATCCGCTAGGCTACCATTCGTTTTTTCCTTCTTGAGGATAAGAGACACGCTTTTTTGGCAACACTCAACTCGATCAGCTATTTGTCTCTGAGAATAACCTTCCTGATCTAGTGCAACAATCTTTCCTCGGTTTTCTAAGGCGATTCTTCGCTTATAAATAGACATTTTTGGCTAATAATAGAAATTTGTTCAATCCGAGATCAGAATTCAAGTTGGTTATATAAATCTGAGTTTCTAATTTCTACTTGATTATTACGGTTATTAGTTGATACTGTATCAATATAATGGTTGAATAATAAGATCATACTTGATTTTGGAAGTTAAAGCTTAGATCTATGCTAAATTCTATATATGACAAAGTGAGTAATTATTTATGACCGCCAGTGTATATACATCTGATTGGTGCCGTATCTCGGAGGTAATTTTGTATTAAAAATTTCAATCGGGAGTTCACTTAACTGCCGTATGTCAGAGGTTGCCGTTACTCGGAGGTGCCGTTACTCAGAGGTTGAAGAAGTACTATTAGTATAGGAAAATCAATCGGTGGAATGGGATGATACCGCTTCTCGGAGAGTTGCCGCTACTCGGAGGTGCCGCTTTGGGAGGTTTACCTGTATGTACTTTGTGTAATCTTAGAATCCTACGCTTTTGGTGTAATGTTATACATGGATGGGAATTTCCAACATCAATATTTTTAATTAAATAATTCAAAAGCTTCATTATCATAACTTCAGTTGTGGATAGGATATTATTGAGTATTCTCAGTCATTGTGTCGTGATTGTGCATATAAATGTATTTTCTCTATTTATATCTACTAGCACTCAAAGTTGCTTGTATCTATCTATTTACTGTTATTGTTTACTCCCACCTGTGTACCGTACAGCTGTCAGGGCACATGAGAAGCCCTAGAAGAGATGTCGAGTGGCTACCATGCCACCTCGCACTGTGATATGGCATTCCAACACAGGCGGCTAAGTTCATGACATAACTCAGCATCTGTGTGAGGTTTCGCAGATAATCATGACACGTGATAGTACGTAATAATACGTGAAGACAGGAACTAAGCAGATAATATTAGGCTCATAGGAACTTTACTGTTTTGTTTATTTATTATTCTCCTCTAGGAGATAGGACATCTCCAAGCAAGGATAAGATAACGGCCGAGTGAGCGACACAGTCCACTTCATCTCCGACTATCCCGCTCTCCTTCCACGGGATGGATGATCCCAATCCTCACATCTCCTCAACCCACTCCAGCACCCTCGAGGAGAAGGACAGTCCAGGGATGGAGAGCACTTCTTTGTCACAGAACCTGTTCTAGATCTATCTGAAGGTTCTTATTATATATGTATATGTTTTGACATTTTGAACCTCTCCTTTTCTTGTTTTACATCATTTATATTATTACTAATTTTTTTTCAACCATTACTAATTCTTTTTGATGTCCTGTTTATTCAGGAAATAATCCAATACAGAGTTTGAATTGGGTCCACTTTTCAGTGCCGATCCCGAAATAAATCCGTTTTGAGTACAAGCCCGATTTATTCTATTGTAAAGAAATTTCAATATCCTCGTTTAAAAGATTACCCAGTTGTAGTTATGAAATACTGATGTGATTTCAGTTTTTAGTGATTGTTGAAAGAACTTCAATAATTGCGGCTCTAAAGCTAGTTTGAATTTGAACCTTACCTGAACCTGGATCTGATCCCAACTCTGGTCTGATGATTTGCTCAAATCATTGCAGGCAATGCCAGTGATATGACAAAGGTTCAAAAAGTGTCATCGTTAATTATATGGATTTCACATTACATTCCCTTTTGATTTTGAATCATTATTTGTACTTTGATTGTGAGTCATTGGGTGTCCTAAAATTATTGTCGTATAGCATATTGGTCTATATCAAGTTATTGTATTCCGAGTTTACTTTCAGTTTACTTACTTTTCCTCGGATAAGTACTTGTATTAATCAATTAGCGATTGATTTTATATTGAACCCCTTGTAAATATGGTAGAGTGAATTTATCCATATTGAAGATTTTATCATCCAAGTTTGATTAATTCACTATGGATGTCAAAAATTCACTAGAATCACTTCGTAACAGAGCCATCGGCATGATAATCAGTGGGATGGTGCAGAAAGATGTTGCCAAGAGTTGTGAGAAACCTCTCAGAACGATTCAGCGTTGGTGGACACGATACCGACGGGGAGAAGATCTCAGACATAAGCCTGGGGCTGGGCGTCCAACAACAGTAACAAGAGTAGCAAAATTGTAATCTCCAAATCTCTTGGGAAAATTCGTCAATCAACTAGTAAAATTGCGACTAAATTGAAGCATAAGGGTCATGATATCTCTAAATCGACTGTTCATCGCTATTTGAAGGAAACTCTAAGAGCGACTGCCTAAATGAAATGAAATTACCAAAGAATTGGACACTATTGAGGATGAAACAAATGCTAGAATTGACAGAAAGAGAGGAGAAGTTCAGAAGATAATTGAAGAGATTGAAATCAGTAACAAAGAATGAAGAAAAACTATGACAAAATGACCAATTTATTAAAAGAGACAAATCAAACTTTGCCACTTGTGATGACAAGTTGTTGGCATAGGCGTCGGAAATGGACCCGCCGACCCAAAGGCTCAGGGGTCAGCTCAATCGATTGCGGGACCGCTACATTCACAGCATAAATAAATATCACACTCAAAGTTCACTAACATGACTAAAACTCTAGTATAGAAATCGACTATTATCATAACTACTCTACTACACGGTTCTATAAGTAGGACTATGGGAATATATCGGGTAAGCTTGTACCCAGCCAAGTAAGCCCTCCGGGCCTATCCGCCCATAACCGACGATGCCGGGTAGAACCGGACATTCTCCAGGTAGAGCGGGGCCGCTTCTTAGGGCCGCCCGGCCCATACCGGGTGGCAGGGTGGGTCCGACGCCTATGGTTGTTGGTCGTCTAGACTTGCATACATTACAATTCATTCTGTAATTTATCCTTTTCGTCCCATTGAACTTTAGTCTGGAAGTTTCATTTCTTTCTAATTTCGTCTCGTTTTTGTTACTCAATGCTAATATGGAAGCTGCGAAAGTTGAATATTTTTCTCTCCAAACAAATAATATTTACATTTGCGATCAAGGAAACAATCGCATACAGGTCTTCACTAGTTCATTCCAGTTTCTTTTTCAGTTTGATGAGAAGATGAATGAACCATATGGCATTTGTTTCGACGAGAATAAAGTCTATGTTACACAAGCTCTGGGTAATTGTCTGAATGTGTATTCTGTTGAAGGGAAGTTATTGCAGTCTGTTGGAAAAGGAGGGGAACTTATGTTTGTTCGACCACGTGGTATCGAAGTATCAATTTTGAAAAATCTAATCTACGTTTGCGAGAATATGGAAGATCGAATTCAGTGTCTGAATGTGAATCTCACTTTCAACTCATTCATACATCATATTTTGGGTCCTAGAGATATTAAACTGACTCAGAGTGAGATTGTGGTATTGAAGGAAGGTTATCATTGTATTTATGTATTCAATCACTCGCATCAGTTCTTGAGGGAGATGATACGTTGTGGAGAAGGTACTCCTCTCACTAACCCTCTGTTCTTCTGTCTAGATCAACAGAACAATATCCTCATGACAGATTACTCATCCCACTCGGTAGCAATCTTCTCAATCAGAGGAGGGTTGATACAGAAATTCGGTAGAAGAGGAGAGAAGAGAGGAGAGTTCTTAGAGCCAAGAGGGATAGCACTGAATTCTGATAACAGGATAATAGTCTTGTCAACTAATCAAAATAACTGTATACAACTATTTTGAAAATATCCAAACCTTCCTCTCGACAGTGACATTGAATTTCTGAGAATGTGTACACATTTATTCAGTAAAACTTTATCGTTTATTTTCCAAAATTGTATTACTTTCTGGAACTTTATGTTTTATCTCAGCATTTACCTATGTATGTACGTATGCATGTATGTCTATATTCTTTGTACATTCCCCTACAATGGTTGGTCCAATATTTTCCATTTAAAATACTAAAATTTCATATTTTATGAAGTGAATAAAATTTAAATTGTAAAAACAGATACCGAATTTGTAACAGATTTTCGAATTCATTTTTACACAATCAATTAGCTGTACAGAACTATTGTCTAAAAATAGAATCATATACAGTGTGGAGTGGAATGTAAGAAATATCTCAGAAACTGTAGTCCTATGTAAGAGTATTATATTTTGCCCAGAATTTATGATGTACTTTGAATTGATTTGCACTGATTAATTCTCTGTAGAGCAAACTTAATCTATTTGATCATTTCATAATTGAAATAATAACAAACAAATAATGGCAACAGCAGATCCAGGATCTGGTCCTGTTAGTTTATTCGGAGTTAGTAACAAACTCCAGAATAAACTGAACTCGTTTAGAGAAGTGATTGAAATGAAGAAATTGGAAGTAAAGAGAGTTAGCAAAGAAATGAGAAGTCTTATCGAATAGAAAGAAGAAGAAATAATCCGAGAATTTGACACCATTTGGGAAGAAGTGAATACTAAAATGGAGAAGAAGAAAACTGAAACTCAAAAGGGTATTCGAGAACTAGAGATTAAGAAAAAGGAGATGATTGAAATTATTCGAAAGCTCAATCCAACTGAGACACAATTCCCTCAATTATCAGAAACAATAGAAAGGGCAAAGGAAGAAATGGATATTGATATTCTTAATGTGAGGTAACGTGGAGAGTGGGACGGCATCCCGTCCCGTAAATTATGCATCTAGATTTTACTGGACTACAGAGAATTAATCAGTGCAAATCAATTCAAAGTACATCATAAATTCTGGGCAAAATATAATACTCTTACATAGGACTACAGTTTCTGAGATATTTCTTACATTCCACTCCACACTGTATATGATTCTATTTTTAGACAATAGTTCTGTACAGCTAATTGATTGTGTAAAAATGAATTCGAAAATCTGTTACAAATTCGGT